>PVJX010010472.1:0-56834 GCA_004027295.1 Dolichotis patagonum
GTGGATGGGTGGATGGGTTGGTGGATGGGTGGATGGGTGGGTAGATGAGTGGGTGGGTGGGTGGGTGGATGATTGATGGAGTTTTGCGGTCCTGGGGATAGAACTCAGGGCCTTCACACTAAGCTACATCTCCAGCCCCTCTAATGTTTTATTTGGAGACTAGGGTACTAAACTGCTCAGGCTGGACTGAAATTTGTGATCTTTCCACCTCAGCCTCTGAAGAATGCTGGGATTACAGGTGTGTACCACCTTGCCTGGCTAATGCTGTTGATTTTTTTTTTTTTTGGTACCAGGGATCAAACTCACGACCTTACGCTTGCCAGGCAGGCGCTTAAGCCACTGAGCTAAATCCCTGGCCCAATGCTGTTGATTTTTAAGAAGTACATAGATTTTATTCTTTTCAGACACTTTCACAACCCTAATCCTCATGGCGATGGGTGCCAGAGTGTGAGTGTGTGTGCACATGTGTGCGTGTGTGCGTGACGCTGGGAATCAAACCCAGGCCCTGAACATGGAGGGCCAAGTGCTCCACCACTGAGCTACTGCCCGCCTCCAATAAAGTCTTGTCAGGTTGATGCATTTTGTCAGCTTGAGAAGTTTATTAGTTCAACTGGCTCAGCAGGGAGCCGGGATCTTTACTTTGTAAATATCCTCATCCTGTGCAAGAGGAGGGCACAGAGATTTTGTGAGCGATACACCCCCTTAGAGGGAGAGGGTGGGCCTGTGTACAGTGTAAGGGAGAAGAGCCTTTTCCCGCCTTTTGTTCTGGCTGCCGCCTTGCAGTGCTGCCCCAGTGCCATGGCACCTGCCTTGGAGCCAGCTGGTTACAGACTGAAACCTCCACAGACAGTGAGCTGAATAAACCTTCCTTCCTTCATTTTAGGTGTCGAGCGTTTTGTCCAGCAAGGAGAGAAAGTAACCGAGACACCAGGGCCCCACCCATGGTAGGCCGAGTGCACCACCGCTGAGCTACACCCCCAGCTCCAATAAATTCTTGTTGCGTGGAACCCAATAGTCAAGAAGGAACTACTGCCTGGGATGCAGCTCAGCAGCAAAGCACCCGCCTGGCAAGCACAAGTTTGCTTCTTGGTACAAAAAAAAAAAAAGGAACTACCAGGAATTCTGTGGGAAACAAAATAACTTGACACCATTAGGGCCAGAGAACTAACTTGCTGTTGGTTTCTTTGGAGATGACCCAACTTACTGGATACCACCAGCTACACCTGGACCACAGCGAGGGCCTGGCTGCTTCCCACACCCGTGCTGCACATCACCCAGCCCCACCGGCGTGAACTGGAGGACCAGGGGTGATGGCGGAGCGGGACGCCACCGAGAGGTCTGTAAAGCAGCAAGGTCATGGGACCAGCGGAAATTAGCTGTCTTAACAGAGACAACGATTCACCCTCCGGGAGCCGAAGGTCACTGGACCTACAGTAACTCAGCGTAGTCATTGGAAAGGAACGAGAAACTCACCTGTGGTCCCAGCACTCCGGGAGGCTGAGGCGGGAGGGTCACAGGTCTGCACTCAGCCTGGGTAACTCAGGGACTTAGCAAGCCCCTGGCTCCGAGTGTAGTGCAGTGGGGGCATAGCCCGGTGTGAACTGGGAGCCCGCCCGTGACCGCTGTTTTCCAGGATGGTCAGCCCTGCCTGGGGCCACGGCCCAGCCTCTCGGATAACAAACAACCACTCCTCCCTGGACTGGATGATCGGGCCACTCCAAGAAATGACAACCAAGGGAGAAAGCCACAGCACCTGCCTCCATGTGCAAAAACCAAAAGCGGGGAGAACCTGCCTATGATACAGATGCTGTATGGAACTGGAATTTCTAAGTAGATTTCTTACTTTTGTGTATCGAAGCAAAATCTTGAAAAACTTTGCTGCCTCCACTCGCGCGACTGATAAAACCAAAAGCCAGATACAGTAGTGACACGGTTTCCTTACTATGTCCTCGGGCGCCCTCTGCTGGCTAGAGCCTGAACTGCAGCGCTAAGAACGGCGCAGGGGGACCCAATATTTCAGAACAGCAAGGAGGGGGAGCTGTCAATCAGCCCAGTGGCTCCCCCACCCCCCGCCACTCTGCCCAGTGAGAGCTGCACAGCAGAGGTGCCGCAAACCAGATCAAAAGCACGTTCAGCTTCTCGAGCCCGATGTCCTGTTGGCTTTAGCCATCATGCTCAGGACCCCAGGTGTGGGGCCTCTCCTGGCCGCCCATCACCTTACCTGAGGGTGCCTGCGGGGTCCAGCACTGGCGCCTCATCCCGAGCCCCTCTGCCAGGAGGGAACGTGTCCGGGGAATTCCAGGTCAGCCCCGGAGTGAGCGTCCGTGTCCTTGGCCGGTCGGCACCGTCCTGGCTCAGCTCCGGCTGGGGACTGAGCCCTCCCGAGCAGTGCCCAGCTCTGGGCCGAGTGCCTGCGACGCTCCCTTGTCTTGGGCACCGGGGTTAAAGTTGAAATGTTGAAAGGAAGGGAAGGACCCGCTCCTTCCGCAGAGCTGCTGGGGATGAGGGTGGTGGAGAAACTGCCGACTCAGCACGGGGAGACCCGCGTGTGCCGGGGGGGAGGGTCCCCAGGCACCCCCCTGCACCTGCAGCCTCTTCCTGCACCCCCGCCTGCCACTGGGACCCCCTCTGTCCGTCATTGGGAGGCTGCCACCTTGCTTGTGAGCCAGGGAAAAGCCAGCCTGCTCTTTGGCCCCGACTTTCCTTGTTCCTGAGTCCCCGGAGGAGCCGCAGTGCTGGGCCGGCCACTTGGCCCGGAGGGTGCAGCCTGTCTCTCCCCGCGTCCTTGGCAGGGAGCTGGCAGGCGCAGTGCTCCACTGTCCTGGGCTGAGCGAGGGGACTCCTGGGGTCATGAGCTGGAGCAGGAGCCCCAAACGGATGACATCATGCATCGGGAGGGTCACTGCCCGACTCCCCCTGCCTGCTGCTCCCCTTCCTCCCCAGCCTCCTCCTCCTCCTCCTCCCTCTCCCGGTGCAGTGCAGGCCTCGAGGGCAGCTGGCAAGGTGGAGCTGCTCAACCCGAAGCCTGGGAGAGGAGCAAGCAGCCACCAGCCTGGAGGCTCTGGCAGCGGAAGTTCGGGGTCCCCAACTGGCTCATGAGTGTGCACGGTGGACGCCACTTTCCACCTTGCCGGAGACAGGGCTTCAGCCCAGAATGAGTCCCCGGGGATGCATAAGCTGGGCGCTTTTGTGCCCAGCCATGAATCAAGCCCTGCACCGGAGGCTGCCATCCTGGGCAGGGGGTGCTGCGGGGGCCCTGGGGCTGCCCTCCCCGTCCCTCGGTCCTTGACTCCAGCCACCTAAGCCCAAGCGTCATGGAACTCCAGCCACATTTCCGGGCCTGCCTTCCTCTGCGGGGGACACTGGACCCCCCACATCCCAGTTCAGCCTTCCCACACCCAACTGCATGAGATCCAGGAGGAAAAGCCTTCCCCCACCTCTCCGGAGACTCTGTCCCAGGAATGCCAGGTGTGGCACTCAAGGATGGGGTCCCAGGAGGTCCTTGGCCCTCACCCCCGGGCTGTCTGAGTCAGGGACTCCTTCCTTACCCCATTTTCTGCAAGGCATCCTTGTGGTCCATGCCGGAGTGCAGGGCTCGGGGCAGGAGACAGGAAGCCAGGGCAGGGACGAAGCGCTGCCCCAGAGCCTTCCTGTCACTCCTGAGGGTCCGTCCGGAGTTCCCCAAAAGCACACCGACCCCGGGAGGGCACTGGGTCCCGCAGCGCCTGTGGACATGGTCCATCCCGGGATGCTCGAGCTCAGGGTCCGAGTTTGTCCTTCTTCCCCCTGGGGAGGGCTGCTTCCTGCCCCAGCCCTCAACTCCAGAGAAGTACTGTCCTCGAGAAAAGGTGGTCTAAATAAAGCCAGGGACTCACTCCCTGCACCAATCAGCAGCGCCGCTGCCGGTCTGGTCTGGGCGCGGGCTGCGCAGCCGCCGGCGGGCGGGAGGTGGCCGTCGGGACGCGGCGGGCAGAGCAGTGGTGCAGGGTCTCCGCATCGCGCCGCGGCTGCAGCCCCGCCGCCCTCAGCACTGCTGACTTGGCCCTGGCGGGCGGCGGCGAGGAGGAGGGCGGGTGGGGGAGGCCTGCAGCAGCCCGGGCTCCAATGGCCCTGCGCAAGGAGAGCCCGGCAGCCAGGGCAGAGAGACAGGGCCCTGAGTCAGCGCTGGTGCATTGGGGGTGTCTCCAGGAGCCCGGAGCCAGACCCACGACTGCCTGGGGCCACGCTGGGCTCCCTTCGGCCCCCCCTTTGTGCAGCCCCCACCTAATTCAGAGCCAGCACCAGCCTAGTGCGGCCCGAGACGTCCAGCCCTGAGGTCCTTGAGGCATGGAAAGATGGGAATTCTTCTCCCAGCCCAGCACGAGGCCCTACACATAACAAGGACCTGACCTGTGCCCCGCTCTCAGACTCCAGGGGACCAGGTGCCCGGCGATGGTTACCCCTTGTGTCTCCTGCCTGGAAGAGCCTGCAAAACGCTGGCCCTGTGTCCTGGGTCACCTTCCACATGACTTCCTGTACTGCTGGGCAGGAGGTGAAGGGGGCCAGGGCTGCAGGGCCTAGTGCCCTCCCAGTCCTGTCCCTTCCTGCCGGGGTCCTGTCACCTTGGCTGCTGTGCCTTCTCTCCTTGCCACTGTGACATGGTCACCTTGCCCAGACAGTGCCAGCCTGAGGGCTTCTCACAGGGGAGGGCGGCCTGCTGTCCCTGCGTGTCAGGCCGCCGGGCTCCAGGTCACCCACTTTCACACGCAGCACAGCTGGGGTGCTCCTGTCTCTGTTGACCTCCCCGTGAGTGGCCGCAGATTAGCGGACACAGCAGTGTGCTGGGGTCCATGGTGGTGTTTGCATTGCTGCTGGCCGCAGTAGGCCTTAGCTAACACCAGATGGGAAAATGCTCATCTGTCACCCAGGCTGCAGGGGACACAGTGGAAGGGTGTCTGCCAGCACTGTCTCCTGCTCCCCTGAGTCCCAGAACAGGGTCCATCGGGGCAGCTTCCAGGGCTGGGGAGGGGACCAGGGTGCCCTGGTTCAGGCCTCAGGACATGCAGGTGAAGTGCCGTCTTAATAAGTCCCAGGAGGCTGACCTCAAATAACCCTGCTGTGGGAGGACTATGAGGACACCCTGGGGAGCACCGAGCTCAACGTCCGCTGCACCCAAGTGTGTCCGTGTGGGAAATTAAAGTGCTGCAGATGAGCAGGAGAAGTCAAAGGCGGTTTCCAACACAGGAAATGTATTAGAAAAGGGAGCCAGAGAAAGGCATGGGAGCAAAGGCCTGACGTGGGGTGGGGGCTCCGGAGTGCAGTCAAAGGTCTCCTAAAATGCTTGTTTCCTAACCGCCTGGGGTCGGGGTGAGCACCTCACACCCCGGCAGCTTCAGTGCCCACAGCACCTGCGGAGCGCAGCCGGCTCCCAGAGAGCCCTGGGTAGCCAGCTATGTTTCGGGGCCTCGCGCCCGTCTGAGAGGATGCACCGACAGACCCGGAACGTTTGGGTCAAAAGAGACCCCCCACTTCAGGAGGAATCACCCCAGCTCAGTCCAGCACGGCCTGAGGCTGCAGCTCCCCCAGACCTGGGCCTGGCACTGTGAGTCTGGGGGTGCCCGCAGGGGCAGCTGCTTTAGCGAAGCTCTGTTTGGGGGGGACGGGAGGAGTCCGTGCACCTGTGCACCCTGGTTCAGCCCTTGCCACCCGCAGGAGTTCACGCTGTTCTTAGATACTGCAGCCTCAGCCCAGCAAGTCGCAGCAGTTTCGAATTTCCCTCCAAATCTCATCTGAGTGAATCCACGGAAGCAGAGAGGCGGGGTGGGGTGCGGGGGCTCAGCCACGGCAGCCGGTGCAGCCCCAGGTCCACACCTGGCAGCCAGAGCTCTGACTGCCTTCTCCTGCCCCGTCCCAGGTGGCTTAAAGAGCCAGGCGGCCAGACACGCGCCAGACGCACGAGGTAGCAGCAGGGTGACAAGCACCGAGCTGGGACTCATCCGTAAGTGTCCCCAGCAGGTTGGAGAAAGTCCCCCAAGTGAATGTCCCAGGGTGCTTGGGGTCTGCCTGGGGCTGCGCGCACCCCAGGCCCAGGTACCGGCCGCCGGGCTGGAGAGCCAGCCAGCACCCCCCCCCCCCCCAGCGCTGCTGCCGCGGCTGCGGCTCGGTCTGCAGTCACTTGAAGGAGACAGATTTCGCAGTATGGCACTCTTAAAGCTGCAGCGTCCACATTCTCCTTCAAACCCTAGGTCCCCGGCACCAGCCGACTTACCGGGGAGCAGGGGTCTCCGGGGAGGGTGGGGTGACAGCCGGGCCCGAGGGCAGCTCGGGGGGCGGGCGGCGGCGGGGGTCAGCGTCCGGCCGGGGCTGCAAGGGTGGACTGCACCTCGGGCGCCTCTGCAGCGAGGCCGGCTTGCGGGGACTGCAGAGCGGCGGGACTGCAACGGAGCAGATTTTTTTTGAAATCGTAAAGCCGCACCATGATTCCCTCCACAACTTGGATTCTTAGCAGCTTGATTAAAACGCCAGGTGCAAACATGCAACCAACACGACACGGAACCTCCCTCCCGGTTTTTTTTCCTCCAAAAAGAGTTGAAACAGCGTTTTAAAATTATTTTTCAAGCTGCTCCCTCCGGTGAGCAGCTGACTCAGCTCTCGGCCACGGCGCCGCGGACGCCAGGCGGGGAAGGCCGGGCAGCGTGGGGCGCCGGCCGGCCAGAGTTTAGCGAAGTGCGGGGGGAGGGCCCGGCCTCTCCCCAGACCCGAAGCCGGGGACCTGGCCTCGGGGCCGCGCGGAGCCCGGTGGCCCCGCACCCGGAAACCGACGCGCCCTCCCGGGAAGTTACCTCTCTCTGAGGCTCCTCGGCCACCGCCGTCCTCCTGCCCGGATGCAGGCGACCGCAGACTGTGCCGGAGAGGCAGGACCCAAAATCCGAGCGAAGTGTCAGCTGGGTCCCCGCGCGGAGAGGGTGCCAGGAGCCAGCGCTGCAGGCGGCCGCCGGCTGGTCCTCCCCTCCCCCAGTTTAATTTAAACCCCGACTTTGCAGGGTGCCCACTCCGGTGACACATGTCCAGGGAGCCACCTCCCGCCCCGCACCCCCTCACCACGAGGTCCAGGCGCTGCCCCACTTCCACACTGGCTCACCTGAAGGTGCTTTAGCTGAAAGAGAGACGGAGAGAGAGAGACAGAGACAGAGACTGCAGAACCTGCATCTGGGAGAAGGGTGGAATCTGTGCAGAAGTTTGAGAATTGCATCTTGGGACACAGGAAAAGGCAGGGAGCACCTGCCTGGCTTCAGACAGCGGGACAGTGTCGCTTCCTCCCACAAGGACAGAGGTGGCCCCCGGGTGAGGGGAAGAGTAGGAAATTCCTCCCCGTGCACCGGGAAACCGCTGGGCTTTTGACCCCCCCCCCAAACCACGCTGTGCAGTGCATGTACGGGAAAGGGCAAGGCCTCTGAGGGTCCGTGACACGTCTGTGCCCCCTCAGGTCCCGCCTTTGCCTCTGGGCCAGCTAGGACCACCTCGGATGGGTCAGAAAATTCCAGGAGAGATGCTCTGCACATCCTGGTGGAACCAGAGGCATTGGGCCGTGCAAAAGGGCGACAAAGGAGAGAGTGTGTGTGTGTGTGCACGTATGTGTGTGTACACAAGGGTGCATATGTCTAAATAAAGTGTTCAGTTGGTCACATCAACTGCACACAAGTTCTATTGCAGAAGGCAAAGCAGGAGAGTGACCTGGCCAAGGAGGCCTGGGCCACAGCCATGTCCGCTGCAGTGCACCATGGCATGCGGGCACCGCAGGCACTGCGGCGCAGGCTGGCACCAGCTGCCTCGCCACCTTCCCCTCCTATGGCTTTGGTGGGGCAGCGGCTTTGTGCGGTGCTGCAGGACAGCCGCCACCCAGCTGTCTCCCTGCCACGCACCCTCCCCGGCTGTGGCGGTTTAGAGGCCCCAGGATTAGAATTTGGGGTTTCATAGTTGGGTGTGGTGGTGCCCACTTGTTTTTTTTTTTTTTGGTACGGGGGGATCGAACTCACGACCTCGAGCTTGCAAGGCAGGCACTTAAGCCACTGAGCTAAATCCCCGGCCGGGTGGTGCCCACTTGTAATCCCAGCACTTGGGAGGCTGAGGCAGGAGGATTAGCTGAGTTTGAGGCCAGCCTGGACTACACAGTGAGACCCTGTCTCAAAAAACAAACAAACGAAAAACAACAACAAAACCCTCAGAATTTGGGGCTTCGGGTCTCGCGGAAGTCTTGCACCTGTTGTCAGACCTTTGGGAGAGTGGACCTCCTCTGCCACTTCTTCTGTGACCTTGATGGTCGCCTCTCAGCTCTGCCACTGTCCCCCCAGCCCAGCCCTAGATGTCATCCAGACCTAAGCCGAGGACCCCAACTCTTCGAAATCAGGAAAAACACTAAGTAGCCGCCGACTCGAGGCCAGCGGAGGGGCAGGTTAGGTGAAGTCCCCTGTAATTTCTGAGGCCCAGGATGTCACCTGGATTAGTGTCTCTGGGGTGTCCTAACAAACTGCCACAAACGCAGTGGCTGAACACACTGAAAATGTAGCGTCTCAATCCAGAGGCCAAAAGGCTGGGGCGGGGGAGGGGCAGGCCCACCACCCTGGGTATGGCCAGCCCTGTAGACGCAGCCCCCTCCCCGCTTTCCTTTTTATTCTCTGATAAGGACTCATTGGGTTTAGGCCCACCCAAACCCATGGTGGGCTCATCTTCCAATCCTTCATTTCCCCCCAGATCTTTAATTAATTAATTAATTTTTGTTTGTTTTGTTTTCTGTCTTTTTGAGACAGGGTCTCACTATGCAGTTCAGGCTGGCCTTGAGCTCACTTTGTAGTACAGGCTGGTCTCGAACTTGCCATGATCCTCCTGCCTCAGCCTCCCAAGTGCTGGGATTACAGGCGTGCATCATCATGCCCGGCCTGAATTTGCCTCAGTTTCGCTTTTGCTTAATCATGCTGGGGTTGCTTGGTCTGCTGTCTCATCTTGATGCCATTGATTTTCTGACCAACCCACAACTCTGGTTTGTGCGTCTTTCCTGGTACTTTGTGGGCACTGGGGGGTGGGGTGGCGTGTGCTCTGGGCTGACCTCCCTTTGGGCTCCTCTTGGCATCCTCGCCGGGGACACCTCTGCTGTCCGCACTTGTGTGTGCGGGGGGTTACCCGAGGTCACCCCCAGACTGGCAACCCCAGAAATGGGCAGGAATAAAGCATTCGCTTTGAAATCAAAAAGCGGGAGAAACTTCAGGACAGCAGTCGTCCTGGGGACACTGTTGCTTTTCTGGGTCCTTGCATCTGGCCTGCCATTTTCCATCTATGTTGTGACAAACCTGGGGACCCTGCCCTCTCTCCAAGAGTAAGTTCTTTTTTTTTTTTTTTTGTACCGGGAATTGAACTCACAGCCTGGAGTTCGGGCAGGCTCCCTGTGCCACCCCAACAAGTGCTGACTGCCTGGAATTTCTTCTTAGTTCTAAAATCCTTGCAGCTTTGGCACACACAGGACCCTGTCAATTTGGACCTTGATAAAATAATAATAATAATAATAATAATAATGTGTGCAGTCTCCCCGCCCCCCGCCAGCAGACTCCGATGGGTAGATGTCTATGACCCTACTTTCTCTTTTATTTCCAGTAGCATCTGGAGAGACTGAGGTTAATCCCAGGAAAGCGCTGTCTGGAAGCCGCTCTACACTCTTAGCTCTACCCTGGGCTCCCTCTCTGTAGGGCCGGGTGGCCTCGAGGGAAGGCTCCACAGAGCCCCGGGTGGCCGGCACAGGAGGCAGCAGAGTGCAGGGCAGCAGCTCTTATCTCCGGATGCCTCCAGCCTGTGTCTCTGTCCTCTGTCCGTGCTGGGTTTTCTCACCTGTTTGTTGATTGCGTGTTTACCCGGCATGTGCTGCACACTGGGCCGAGAGAGGCCCAGCTTCCACCCCAGCAGGGCAAAGCCTCTGCTGCATGCGCCCCCACACCTGGGTCCGCCCCACAGTTGTCACTGTGTTTTGTTGTGATCCCGGGGGTCACCTGGAGTCTGGGGACATCTTCCCAGGGCGGCCACGTTGGACAGAAGAACGCAGGCCTCTTGGTCAGCAGAGGAGCAGTGAGTGCACTTTCTGGCCCTTGTTGTCCAGAGTCGGGGTTGTTTTCATTGCTGGGGAGTTTTCTGGGTCCCCTCCGGGCTGCCCTGTGCCCTCGCCTGCTGCCTAGACTTCCCTTCTGCCCATAGTGTCAGCCGCATGACAGCCCTCGGTCACCTGCGTGGTGGCTCGAGTGTCCTCACCGTCCTTTTGCAGGTCTACACCCCTTCAGCTCTGTCCCACATCTTGGGATAAGGGCACAGAAGCCTCCCTGCAGACGAGAGGCTGCACGGTCTCCCACTGCCCACTGTCTGCTGCCCACTGCCCATTGCCCACGCTACCCACTGCCCACTGTCCGCTGCCCACTCACAGCCTTGTCTTGGTCACATCCTCTCCTGCGCACCTCCAGCAGCACTGCCTCCTTTGGGGTCTTTAAAATGCCTCTTGTCACCAGGCATGATGGTGCACACCTATAATCCCAGCACTCAAGAGGCTGAGGCAGGAGGATCACTGCAAGTTCAAGGCCAGCCAGGGCTACATAGGAAGAGCTTGTCTTAGAAAAAACCCCTGATCGTTCCCATGGCCCAGCACTGTCCGGGTCCCTGGAGGTGACAACTTGAGCAGGCACAGGCTCTCTGCCTGCCCGAGCTAGTGTCTGGCATCCAGGGTGGACCGAGGCATGATGTGAACACGGTGGCCTTTGGTTTTCCATGCTGGGCCTTGTTTGCTCGGTCGCTGTCGTGCAGTGCTACACGGGTGGCTGAGACCCCGGGCCTCTCTTCTCCTGGACTGGGAGGCTGAAGCAGCGCTGTCCTGACCCTAGGCCCCCTCCCTGGCCATGGGCAGTAGCGGTCCTTTGGGTGCTAAGCTCCCCTCAGGGATGCCCTCATCATCTCCTTTAACTTAATCAACTCCACAAGGGGCTCCCTGGACCCCAGAGACAGCCACAGGCTTACATACTGGGGTTCAGGCTTCTGTGTGTGCATTTGGGGGTGAAGGGCACAGATCAACCCGTAGCAGCACCCTGCACCCCCAATTCCCCTCCAGCTTCAGGGCCCAGTGCCTCAGGGACCACGGGGTCACCACTGCCCATGGGCTGCTCACAGGAGGGCTCTGCAGCTCCCGTCCCCAGCTTGGCCCAGCCCATGGCACTGCTGGGGCCTCAGCTTGCCAGGTGCTGAGGAAGGGCCCAGGGAGCCCCGGAAACCCTCGACCCTGAACCCTCAGGTCACCGCAGGCCTCCTGAGTTAGCACAGATCATGTGACTGTCCGGAGACCCAGAGATAAAGGGAGGAGACTCAGAGCAGATCCGGGGTCCAGCTCAGGCTATGAGCTCTCCATCTTGTGTACCCGCAGATTACCAGGGTACCACAGAAGTGAGTGGGGGCTGCGGATGAGCCCTGGCCTGGCAGGTACACAAAGCACTGGGATCCATCCCCAGCACCAAAGTCAGATTGACAGACAGACAGACAGACAGACAAGCATGCTTATAGCAGTCTATGGAGCAAGCTACAGACTAACAACCATGAAAGAGAGAGACATGATCAAGAACCAAAGAAGCCTAAAACATGGGAACCGTGGCCAAGGGTGATGGCACATGTCTGTAATCCCAGCACTTGGGAGGCTGAGGCAGGAGGATTGCTATGAGTTTGAGGCCAGTCTGGTCTGCATAGTGAGTTCAAGGCCAGCCTGCATTATACAGTGAGACCCTGTCTCGAAACAAATAAATAAATTAAAATAAAATAAAATAATGCTTTTTATCTGAGATTTCCATGTGACTGGCATCTTGCACTTTAAGCACTGCAGGTTTGCTGTGTGCTTGGCTCAAGAAGACCAGCAATTGCAGAGTGCATTCCAGAGATTTTCTTCCAAAACCAGCAGAGTGGAACTGATGGTGCGGAGTGACCCTTTAGAACAGATGTCAACAGTAACAACTTCGAGGAGGACAGAGATGGAAACGAAATTTTGGACAGAATGCAAGCTCCTTGCTCTTTCACTTAGAAACATGGCAGTGGCCCAGAGATCTCAGGTTGTCATGGTGACGCCTCCATATTTATAGGGATCCTAGCTCCTCCTACTTTCCCATCAGCCTCAGCCTGTGGCTTTATTCTCCCAGGCACCTCATGGACTGCAAGAGTCACCAGCTCTCCAGCTATCACATCAACATCCTGGCAGGAAGCAAACATTCAAGGGAAGAAGAACGTGTGGAAAGCACAAGCCAGTCATCCGACCCCTTGCACACATCCTGCCACTCACTTCCGCTCCTGCGTCAGCACGGAACTGAGTCACATGGCCATATCTGGCCGCAATGTGATGTTGTCACTGACCTCGCCACACGGGACGCGCTCGGGAGTTTATCACCAAGGCCGGGTGGGAGGGCTGGGCCTCTGCCTTGGGTCCGGAAATACGGCCTCTGGAGGGCAGGAGGGTGGGGGGGGGCTGCTTTTTAAAAACACAGGCAATCGCATCTGCTATGCTAGTTTGTAGTCTGTGCTCCTCTTGGTGCTGGGCAGAAGGGGAAGAAAGAAACGCGGCAAACTGAATTTTTTCTGTATCAAAAATCTAATTAAAGGAGTGTGTTAAAGGAGCGGGGTGAATTCCCTGGCCCTGTGGCACTCCCTGCTTCAATCTTAGGCTGTTATAGTTATTTTTGTTGACACAGGGTCTTGCTGTGCAGTTCAGGCTGGCCTTGAACTCACTATGTAGCCCAGGCTGTCCTCAAACTCTGGACAGCCTCCTGCCTCAGCCTCCCAAGGGCTGGGATCATAGGTGTGCACTGCTGCGCCTGGATAGACTATAATTTAGTTTTAGAGGGGGTCACTCTCGCCCCGGACGCCCCCACATGGAAGAGCAGGTGGGCCCAGCCCAGCATGGAGAGAAGCCCCAGTGGGCACAGGGCCAGGTCACTCCCACACCGGGGACCGCTAGTGGGAGGGGATGGTGATGGCCAGAGGAGTCTGACGTGTCTCTTCGCCCCCAACCCTGCCCAGTGTGG
The DNA here is from genome assembly GCA_004027295.1 of Dolichotis patagonum. Lineage (NCBI taxonomy): Eukaryota > Metazoa > Chordata > Mammalia > Rodentia > Caviidae > Dolichotis > Dolichotis patagonum. The sequence goes on from PVJX010010472.1 coordinate 13,062, forward strand.
GGACTCCAGGGACACAGTGCATGTGGGGGAGTCTTGGATCTTCCCAGCAGGATGTCATGGAGGAGGACGAGCCCCACAGGAGCTGTGGAGTGATAGTGACCCAGGAGCGTGTCTTCCCGGTACGGAAGGAACAACCGGGAAGGAACAGGACGGTCCCTCCTGCTGAAGCAGCCTCCGGTGACCCGTCCAAGGGTCCCAGAAATGGGTTTTAAAAACCTGACACACTGCCGGGTGTGGTTTCATCACTTGGGAGGCTGAGGCAGGAGGATTGCTGTGAGTTCAAGGCCAGCCAGGGCTACAAAGTGAGCCCAAGGTCAGCCTGAACTGCACAGCGAGACCCTGTCTCAAAAAGACAAAAAACCCAAACCAAATCAAAACCCTGCTGAACCCAGGGAGCAGCCTCCCTTGTCCCTGAGTGTCCCCAGAGTGTCCCCTGCCTCTGTCTCCACCCTTTCCTGCTATGAGCCCGGAAGAGCCCCTGGCGGTGGGGGACCCATACCCCACTGGCCGCTGTCTCCATCGGGAGCTGGTGTGGGGCAGCGGCTGTGACTTGGGGTTCCACCTCTCCGGGGGGGCTGGATATCTTAGCTCACAGCTGGAAGGTTGGGGAAGGCCTGGTGTCCTCGGGTGCCACAGCAGAGCGTCAGAGCAGGTCCCCCTGCAGCAGGGCGACGAAGCGGTTTGCTTTGCACCCTGAGTCTCCTCGTTCAGCAAAGCCCCTGCCAGGCCTTGCCTCCCCGCTGCGGTTAGCACAGTCAGCACAGGTGCTCGTCAGTGTCCTGTTTGTGACTCAGTCCCTTCGGGCTCCCAGGAGCCTCGTCTAGGAACCTATGACAGAGAGGGAGCTCGACCGGGGAGGGGCTTCATTCGGGGACAGTCGCCAGAGCCCCGATGTCCAGCACCATGTCAGAGACAGTGGTTTCATCCATTTTTCTTCGTGGTACCAGGAATCGAACTCACAGCCTCACGCTTGCCAGGCAGGCGCTGTGCCCCTGAGCTATGTCCCCAGCCCTCATCCATCTTTCATGTTGGATCCGGGACCTGAACGCACTCCTCGGCCTCCACACTGGAAGGCAGGATGTCCGACCCGTGCTCACCTGGAGTCGGCTGTCACTATAAAACTGCAGGATGACAGGTGCCGTGCTGGCCCTGAGAGGGACGGAACAGAGGCTGCCCCTTGGCCCTCGGAGAGGCTCGGGTACTCGGGACATGGGCTCAGCTGCCGGGCCACCTGGGATAGGGGTCAGCCACAGCTATGAAAGCTCCCCATGCCTAACTCACCCTGGACAAATGCAGAAGCCAGGCCTGGTGGCACAGGTCTGTAATCCCAGCACTTGGGAGGCTGAGGCAGGAGGGTGACTGTGAGTTCAAGGCAGCCTGAACTACAGACTGAGACTCTGTCTAAAGAAACCAAACCAAGGAGAGAAAGAAGGCCAGATAAATGCCAGAGGACCCGGTGGTGGCAGGGCTCCTAACCCTGGGAGATAAGGCAGCCGGGGTCCCTCTGGGGAAAGGAAGCGCAGCGTCTCCCAGCCTCTCCCTTCCAGGACGCCACCACCAGTGTGTGACTTTTAAAAGCAATCTTTAAGAATGTTCATAAAACATAACGCTGCCATTCATCAATTTGATGGTTTTTAAGCGTACAATGAAGAGGCCCTACATAGTTATGATATTGCGTGACTGTCACTGCCATCCATCTCCAGAACTTTGTCACCTCCTTGGACAGCAACTCCATGCCTGCTCCACACAAATGTCTGCTTCCCTCTGCCCAGTGCCTGTGCCAGGGCTGTCTAACCACACTGGCTTCCTTTTAGCTCTTCTTGCTGCAGGGCCTTTGCACTAGCTGCCCCTCTCTGCAGGGTTCCTCTGGTGACTTTCGCATAACCATCCCCCCTCCTTCTAGTGTCATCGGACATCACCACCCTGAGAGCCCCTGGACAGACACTTTTCCGCAGCCCTTGCTGCCTAATCACTCACTGACTGTCCGTGGTCAGCCTTCCCACCAGGCCTGTCCAGCTGCAGTGGGACACGAGCTCCTGAGAGCAGGGCCCTGTCTGCTGCTGGCCCCTGACCCCAGCAGGCATGTGCTACTGGGTGGATGCACGGGGGCACCTTACCTGTGTGCCCGGGGCTGTCCCCTGCTGTGACCCTGCAGCCTGTCCGAATGGCTGGCTCAGCAGAGGCTCCCCAAGCTCCAGTCCCAGCCCAGGCCACTGCAGTGTCACACAGGGATGGGAGGCCACCGTGTCTCATGAGGACCTGCTGGCCACTGTCACAGCTCCCCTAGGGTGCCCGTCCTCCTGGACCCCAGGCCTGCCCACCATACAGCTGTGCCCAGCCTGCTCCTCTGCTTGGCTCCGGGACCCGCCGCAGCGCTCCTGCAGGGCTGGCTAGGGCAGCTGCTAGCACTTTTATCTTTGCGCTTCCTCTGCCAGCCAGGAGCCTGTGCCTGCGTCTGCTCCAGGGAGGAGCGGTGACCTTGAGGACAGGTGCCACCCGCTGTGTGGCTGGAGACCCCCTGTCCCAGCTGCCACCTGGGCCAGCTGCTCCCCAGCTGCCATCTTCTTCCCCCTGTGCTCCCTACCCTGGGCAGTGACCAAACACAATCTGGGACCCTAAGGGCAGCAACCTGGCAACTTGTGCCTTCACCCAAGGGTGCCATGCGCCCTGTCCAAAGGAGTCACCATGGATGAAAGGGACCCCAGCCCCTGGACCTGGAGACTCTGGGTCCTCAGTTTGTGCTCTTCACCAGAAAGTTCTTTTCTAGGGGTCTCTTGTGTGTCCCCTGGGGCCTGTCTTGCTGGGGGTGGGCGTCTTGGTCACATCTTGCTCATAATGCATCAGAGGACAGTTCAGCAGTGCATGGGAGCCACTGCGTGTCCACAGGCAACAGCAGGAAATGGGACGCTCTACTTGCAGCAAATACAAAAAGCTGCTAAATGTGGGTCTGGGGCGTGGCCCAGAAGTAGGACAGGCACAGGCCCTGGGTTTCATCTCCAGCATCACAAAAACAATCAAGCAACACAAACCAACATGTAAGAGCCTGACTATGAAAGTCTTAGAAGAGGGCTGGGGATTTAGCTCAGTGGCATAAGTGCCTGCCTGGCAAGCACGAGGTCATGAGTTCGATCCCTGGTACCACAAAAAAAAAGAAAGTCTTAAAACACAAGCATAACTCACGACACTGAATCAGGCAAAGCCTCCTTGGTTACGGTGCCAAGTGTACCAGCAGCCCAAGAATAAGCAGATAAGCTGGGCACCATGAGGATTAAAGATTTTGACACCCAGAGGGACACCATCCAGACAGTGAAAAGACGCCCCACCCAGTGGGACAAAACTCATCCAGGTGGTGAGGAACTTGTGTTCAGCACAAGTTTGTGTGTGAAGATCTCTGACAACTACTAAAAAAGGTATGACCTAACTGAAAAATGGGCAAATAATCAGAGCAGATTTTTCTCCAGCAGGGATGTACACACAGCAAATAAGCATGTGGAAAGAAACCCAGCACGGTCAGCCTTCAGGGAAATGCAGGTCAAAATGGCCTCTTTCATACATACTTAGGATGGCGACAATGAGAAAATCAAATCATAACAAGTGCTGGCGAGGATGTGGGGAAATCGGAACCCTTAGGCTCTGCTACAGGGAATGAGAGGTTCAGCCACTCTGGAAAACAGGGCGATGGCTTCTGGAAGGCTAACTAGACCCTGCCAGTCCACTCCCGAGTATTTATACCCATGGAAAATGAAAACACATGTCCACACAAAAACCAGCCTGTGAACATTGTAACGCACCATCCCTAAGAGTAAAAAGTAGGGCTGGGGATTTAGCTCAGCGGCATAAGTGCCTGCCTGGCAAGTGCAAGGTTGTGAGTTCGATTCCCCGCAGCAAAATTAAAAAAAAAAAATCACAGATAATCTAAGAACAAAAAGTAGAACCAACCCAAATGCCCACCCATGGGAACACAGCAACCAACACAGCACACCTGTGCAACCAGACATCATTTAGTTATACAAAGGAATGGAGCACTGTTACACCCCAATATGGGTGAACCCTGAACCCGTGACACAGACACGCACACTCGTGCCTATGTAACATACCTGGCCACGAGAGGCCACACGCTGTGTGACTCCTTTCCCTGGGAAACTGACGAGCTTTTGCCAAGTGTGGGGGGGAGGGGGAGGGGCAGCGTCTGGGACTGGGGCGGGGACGAGGGGATGAGGTCGGGGTTCTTGTTGGTGGTGTAAATCCCAGTGTGGTGACACGCCAAGACCGGTCCTGGAAATGGCGGAGTTGCAGGTTTACGCAGCCGAGTTGGAGAGTAAATTATGCATCTTCTGCAAAGCTGCTCTATAGATTATGTACAAAGATCCTGCGCAGCCCAGAGGGACTGCAAACCTGTAACCCTCGGCAGACGGAATATTCAGCCTCCAGATGTGTCTGGGCCCAGACACCCTGACTGTCAGTCACCTTCCTCGGCAAAGGGACTTTCCGGAAGTGACAAGGGTGCGGACCCCGACCCAGGAGCCAAGCTTGGATCACAAGAAGGCCCCTTCTAACCACCAGAGTCACCAGCGCCCAGACCCTTCCCCGCCCAGTCAGAGCTGTCCCCGGGCAAGGCGGAGCCACCAGAGTACCCCAGCCTTGGGCGGTGGCCCGGACATTGCGGGAGGGGCCACAGCCATGGGCCTTCCAAGGCTCCCGAGTCAGCAAAGGAACAAGGCTTTCCGTCCTCAAACCACAACTATGAGTGATACGGTTGAGCCTTGAGCAATAGGGTTGAAGCCCAGACACAAGGAAGAAAGTGAAGCTGGGTGTGGCAGCCTAGGTTGGTAATCAAGGCATTCTTGGAGGCTGAGGCAGGAGGATCCCAAATTTAAACCCAGCCTGGGTGACTTAGTAAGTCCCTGTTTCAAAGTTTAAAAGGGCTGGGGATTTGTCTCAGTGGGAAGGTGCTGGATTTAATCCCTAGAAATTGAGGACAAGGAAAAGGAGGAGAGGAGGATGACAAAGGAAGGAAGGAAGGAGTCTCCACAGAGGAGCTCAGTCCTGACCCCTTATTCAGCCCAGCGAGATGCACGTGAGACTTCTGACTTCCATGACACGAGATAATAAATCTTTGTTGTTTAACTGTGGTAAACTGTGCTGATGTTAAAATAAAAAATGCTGAGATAAAGAAAAGTTTATTTCGAGCCAAAACCAAGAGACTCAGGAAGATACGGTTCCCCGTGAAGCTTTGACAGTCCTCTGGGAAAGCAGGTGGGTCACCAAGCAGGCAGGGCATTGTGCCAGGTGCGGTGGTGCACACCCGTGATCCCAGCACTCCGGGAAGCTGAGGCAGGAGGATTGAAAGTTCAAGCTCAGCCCAAGCAGCTTGGCAAGACTTTGTCTCAAATATTACAAAGGGCTGGGGATACAGCTCAGTATAAAATCTCCAGGACACTCCAAAACAAAACAAAACAAAACAAAATAAAAAGGCTGACCATGTGGTTATCAAAAGGGATCGAAGAACCCTTCCAGGTTGACTTCCAGGTTGTTTCCTCTCTGCAAAGTCTCGAGGCTCCAATCAGCAAAATCGAATCAATCCAGAGGCCCCGAATACAGACTCGGTCTCTGTGGAGAATTTCAGTTCCCACGTGTCACAGCCTCAGTGGAAAACGAATCCATTGCCACTTTGCCCAGCCCATGTTAAAAAAGGAAAAAACAGTGCTGAGGTCTCTGGAGACCGGGAGGAGAATCCGAGACACCTGTTTCCACCCTCCCCACCCAGGACAGCCCAGCCGGCGAGAAACGAGCCATGCAGGGAGCCCAGCCCAAAAATAGCAGCTGCTCCCGGGTTTATTTCGAACTCACAGACATCGGTGAGTCATGCATGGCTCCGGGCCTCACTGAGTTAGCCTTGAGTCCTGCCTTCCCCAAGGTTAGGGACCGAGAGGAAAACCCCCAAATAACCAGCTTCATACACAGATCCCGGGGCTTCTTTATCCCCCAGGAGAGAACCCAAAGACACAGCTGGGTCACAGGACCCCCTCCCTCCTGGGACATCAATCTCTTCCGGCTTCCTTCATGGATTTTTGGGCACTCCTGGTCCCTTGTGGCCCTGAGTGTACCAGAGCCAAGGTTCACACAGAAATGAGAAAAGACTACGAGAGGTGAAGGCATGACACCGGGTATTTATTTTTCCAATACCGAAGATTGAATCCAGGGCCTTCACGCTGAGCTACATTCTTGGCCATTTTTTCTCTTTTTAAACATTGGAGACACAGACACGGTACGTTGCTAACTTGCCCCGGCTAGGCTCCACATTGCCGTCCTCTTGCCTCAGCCTCCCAGAGCACTGGGATGGATGGACACTGGGATGCTGGTTTTGGGAGGCCACACAGTCCCGCCCGGTGTCTGGGGTTTAGTGGGACCAAACTGTCTCAGGACAGAAAGAGAACAAGGCCATTGGCCCCCGATGGCACAGAGGCCATGAGACGGGGAGGAGGCAGGCAGAGAGCACTTGCTCCCGTCTCCAGGCAGCGTGGGAGCGGAGGCAGCAGGGGCTGGAGAGGGGTGACTCCTGGCTCGTGCTGTCTTTGGCCCACACCCCCATGACACCCCTCAAGGGGATGAGGTGGGCACATGGACAGTTTCTTGGTTACGCTGGTTACAACCGAGGTGCTGTGCAGATAGTTTTCAAATACCTTCAAGATCAAAGGTCACCTGCCGTGGCTGCACAGAGGTCTGGGACGTGTCCCTCTGTGCCTCTCGGCCTCTGGACCTGTGCACCCGTCCACTGTTTCCCTGGGCCTGGCTCTGGAAGCCCTGTTTCACAGGGTACGGGAAGGGCTCCCAGGCCTGGCATCAACCGGCTGCAGGATACACAAAACTGGGCCCATTTGCCCTCTCCTGAGTAGCCCAGCGGTCTTGGGCAGAGAAGGTCACACAGTCTTAGTTCTTGGGGGTGGACACGGGCTGGGGTCCCAAGCAGTCTGGCTAGCCGGGGCAGCAGAGGTCCTGCCTTAATTAGCCCAGGCCACTGGGGCTCTGCTCAGGGACAAGGGGCCACTCAGGGACGAGGGCACATCCCGGGCACTGACAGAGCTGTAGGGCAGAAGAAAAGTGGGCATGTGGTCGGACAGGACAGGATGAGGGTCACCTGCTCCTACGGCACTGTGATGGAGAGGGGCAGCCGGAGGACAGGAATGCCCATGTGAGGTGTGCTGGGTGGGACGGCTGACCCTGTCACTCCACCTACACACACCTGTCACCGCCCACCCGAGAACCACTGCCCTGGACTGGGACTGAACCCAGAGCTGTCACTCTGAACCACACCCCCGATCGGTTTTTGTTGTTGTTTGGAGACAAGGCTTGCAGTCCAGCCTCAGCTTCCCACAGCGCTGAGATTTAAGATTACCAACGCCATCCTGGTTAAACTCATTCGGGGAGGTCTCCACTCACTCTGCCTTACCATCCGCCAGACGCCTCTGGGGGAGGTATCCCCCAAGCCCACCGCATAGAGAGAGACAGCACAGTCCCCGGCACAGGGACCATCCGGGGTGACCCGGAGGCTGCAAGAGTGTTCCCCCTCCCCTGAACTGCACCCCGGAGCGTGGCAATGGGTCGCATGCGGGCCGCTCAGCCCCAGATGGGGGATAGCAATAAGGTTAGCGTTAGGGTTGCAGAAGTCAGGTAACCTGTGCCAGTCCCCGAGCAGGACCAAAACCAGGCTGTGGGTCTCCTCCGCGACACAACCCTGTCACTCCGCCTCTCCGCGAACAGCACCGCGAGGTACCCAGCGCCCAGAGGTGGGAGCAGCGGAGCGGCCCGGAAGCAGCCCCGCCCACTAGGGTGACGTCACGAGCGGGCTGAAAGGCCCGCCCACGACCCCGCCCCCTCCGCGCGCCCCCGGCAGCTGCCACTGCGCGTGCTCGTCCTTCGCCGCGGGCCACGGCGCGCGCCCGGGGGCCCTGAGGCCCGGCAGGCTGGGCCCCGACGCGGGCCGGACTCGGACGCGCGCACCCGAGAAGAGGCGGCGCGGGCCCGGCGGATGAAGTAAGCTGCGCTCCCTCCCCGCTCCCCGATCGCACGCTGGGACGCGACCCCGCGCCCCACCCACGCTTGCGCGGGGCCTCCGTGCACGGCCGAGTGTGGGGTCGCCACGCGCGGAGCCTTGCTGGGGGTGTCCCTAGGGGGCGGTCGGAGCCCTTCCGGGGTCACCCAAGGTCCCCGCGCGCTCTTTTGCTAGGCTTCCTACAATGACGTCCAAAGGGCTCTGCGCTTCCCCTGTGGGCTCTGCGGAGCTCTGGCTTTGGCCCTCCGTTGCAAACAGCATTTCCGAGACACATATCCAGGGAGTGCCTTCCGGGAGGTCAGCCTCTCTGGGAGCCAGAAATAGGATCCCGGGCAAGAGAAGGCCAAGATCTCTGCCCTACTTCTCCCGGGCCGGGCCGGGCCGCGGTGGCTCAGGACAGGGAGCAGAGGGCAGCAAAGTGTGCAAGGACACAACTTCATCTGTAGCCTACATCCTGCAGCGAGGTGCCCGGCTGCTCTGCGGATAAATGTGGGGAGCACCTGATCCCAGGGCTGTTCCTGGCAGCAGTGCCCCTCCGCCTTCAGAGAGCGCGTGCCCTAGCGGTTTTTCTGAAACGCAAGGCTGCTTAACCAAACACCGCACTGGGCAAACTTTGGGAATTCGCTTTTATCCAAAGTCTGGAGTTCACTAAGTTACTATCTAGAGGGTTTGGACCATTTCAAAAGGAAACAAGGTGTCCTTATCATCCCTAGCCGACTGGCTACTCCATTTATGGAATCCGAACAAGGCAACATGTCCTTGGCTGTGGCCAGGCCCTAAGTGCCCACACCCGGACCTGCCCCACAGCAGGTGTCTGGTGTTGCTTTTTGCTGTCCTGGGTTGGGGATCAGTGGGTGACCGTGGCTTCCGGAGCTGTCTCAGCACGGTGACCTGCCAAAGCATTTGTGGGTGCATCTAGCTCTGCTTTGTTCTGGCCAGACCTTCAAATGAGTAGGTTGTCTTCATTTCACAGCTGGAGAGGGAGGCCCAGAGCAATGCAGTGGAGGCGCAGGGCCACAGAGTCAGAGGTTTACCCTTTGTACTGCTTGTTCTCCTCGCCATCTAAGCCCTTAATAAGGCCCGATGTTGGGACATTTCAATCACATCCACATCGTCCCCCTTTACCGTTCTTACTGGTATGGCACAAAGGCCCAGGGAAGCCGCCATGGACCGCCCCTTGGTATCTTTGCTGTCGTGAGATGCTCCCACGGTTTTCTAGTTGTTCCAAGACACCGGCGAGGAGAGCCTTGGTCCGAGATGCTAGCGTTCGGCGCGGACGCTAGCATTTCTTGAGTGCTTCCTGTCAGCCAAGCATTGCGCTAAGTGCCTTGGGAGGATTATCTCCCCGTGCACTGGTGACCGGCTGGTTTTCGTGGAAGTAGAGAGCGGTTAAATAACTTGTCTGAGGCCATCTTCCCCGGGGCCTCCCAGGTTTTATGGGATCAATTCAGGCTCCTGAGCAGTCTTGGTAAAGTCAGAAGGAGGGGGCATGAGACGCCAGCGAAGTGGACAGCGGGCCGGGGCCACTTAGCAGCCATTTGTTTTCAGGGCGTCTTGAGGCCACAGAGGGGAGCTGCTCCCAGGTGGCCAGGGCCGGTGACCTAAGGAGCTCGTGTAGGTCCAGGCCACCGTAGCTCCTACCCTGAGGAGACGCAGAACTGGGGTCTAAGACTATTTTGGATTTCCCTGTGGGAGGACATGGCCACCCATTTGACAGTTAGATGTCTAACTCTGTCCCCCCCAGCTGCCTGTCTGGCCGTCAGCGGGTAATTTGCCCCCCTGCACCTTTATCTGTCCTCTTGTGCTGACTGGGGTCGTTCAGTACCTGCTGCGCGGAGTTGGGATGAGAATTATTTGGTGTGATGCGTGTCAAATTCTCAGCCTGGCATTGGGCGCCCGACGACACCCGCTATAAATAGCTCCTATTATTAATAGTATTAGAGTGAGTTGTGAGCACTGCTGGTGTGTGTGGGGCCTCAGCATGCCGTGTCCCCTTTATGTCCTCCCTCTGCATGGTCATTCCCACTCAGGTCCCTCATATACAGAGTGGCCGTGGGGCTTCATGGACTTATCTGTGCAAATGGGATTTCCTGATTATTGTTTCCTCCAGGAAATGTGTAGAGAGAGTTTTTTCTGTGCAAGGGTCTAAGGATAGTGCAGTGGGCAGACGGGCGTGGGCTCTCTGCACTTCCCCACTGAACTTCCTCTCTTACAGGGAAGAATGGCATGCAGCTGGCAGATTAAATGCAATCACTGGTGTCTGTTTCAGAGTGTGACAGAGCAGGGGAAGGGCTGGAGAGTTACAGTGTAACAGAGACCTGAGGAAACCTCACAGAGCTGCTGATGTTTCTGCCAAGAGCTGAACCGTTGAGGAGTGGACAATGTGGGAAGAAAAGAGGAAAGAAAGAAGGCCAGGTGCAGGGTGCAGCAGGTGCAAAGGCCCTGAGGCAGGAGGGTGGGCAGCTGGAGCTGCCAGAGAGGCAGAAGAGTAGGGGGCAGGTCAGAGAGGTGCTGGGTGGGAGACCAGGGATGTGTAGACCCTTCGGACCTCTGAACCTGGGAGTGACAGCATGCAGCCCAGCAGTGTACGAGATCACCCTGGCTGTGATGCTGAGGCTGAACTGTAGGTGCAGGGTGGTTAGGACACTCCTAACAGCGATCCACATGGCAGCAGTGGCGGTGTGGGGAACGCTGGCGAGAGGCAGCTGCTTGCAGCTGCAGCTTGAACTGGGGAGCGATCCGGTTGCCCACAGATGACACAGCCCCGAGTCTGGGGGCGTGAACCCCTGGCTGGGAACTGAATACTGGGGAGACTGCACGTGAGGCCGGCTGCGGGGTAAAGCCGTTTTGATGCTGTGAAGTCTGGTAGGCGTCCAGCTAACGATCAGCTGTCCTGGAGTAGTGATCGATTGTACCAGGAAGAAAGGACAGCACGCTGTGCTCGGCTGTGCTCCAGTGAATGTTTAACAGCGCGGGTTGGCCTCTGCCAGGCTCTGGGGCAGGCTTGGCCCCACACTGGCCCAGCTCAAGCTCAGCCTGATGGAATGTTTTTACCTCCTAGGTAGCAGTAGCTCCGATGATAGGAAAGAGTCCTTAAATGATGAGGAGGACCTGAGTTTTGTTTATTGCTTTTTAAAAATTTTTTGGGAGGAGGGGGAGTTGAGACAGGGTCTCATGACATAGTTCAGGCAGGCCTTGAACTCACTTGGTAGCCCGGGCTGGGTTTGACTCTCCTGCCTCAGCCTCCTGAGTGCTGGGATTACAGCTATGCACCACCATACCCAACTACTTTTGTTTTTTAATATAAATTATTTAACTTTCCACTAATATGATTTCATTTGTAACAACAGCTGTTTAACAAATGACTTCAGAAATTCCTGAGCATTTTTCCGTCAACTCTTGTACACAGGCACACGGTGGCTCTAGCACACGCATTCTTGATCCTGGGGACCCATGGTTGGTCCCTAAAGAGGTGAGGGGGACAGGGACGTAGCTCAGTGGTCTAGAGTATTCAGAGCATGCATCAGCCCTGGGTTTAACCCTCAGTACCACTAAAAAAAAAAAAAAAAAAGGAATGCGGGCTCTTCTCGTGTACTTTTTGAAAGAACAGACCCACAGGCCTCGGTTCTGAGAGCGCCTCCCTCCTCCTGCCCCGAGGTCCAGAGGTGGCTTTGGCCAAGGCCCCGGAGTGGGGAGCAGGAAGAAAACAGCAGCGCCCTGACCCCCCCCCCACCCCGTGATCTCTGTCCCCTGCCCCCACATGCCAGGCACAGGTTCAGAGCGGCTTCTCCCTTGCTGACCACAGGCCGCTGTGCGGGGATAGTTGTGTGGCACTGACTGTGGCTGCCTCTCCCACTCCGGCACGAGGGCGGACCAGAGCCGTATTCCGACCCCAGCCCCTGGCCCCCAGGTCGCGCCCCCTGCTATGCCCTTGTCCAACAGGTGAGTCCCTGCCAGCATGGCCTCAGACTGCAGCCGGGCAGCCCTGGGGTCCACAGTTCACCCTGGGTGTGGGGGAGCCGCAGCACAGAGCCTCTCGCCCCCCTGCCCTGTGCTTGGCGTGGGCACGGTGCTGGCCCGCGGCTCGCAGGCAGAGGTTGTCCTGTCGGAACTGTGTCCTCCGCTCCCAGGCTGGGGCTTTTGAGTGCCCCGGAGCCGCCTCCCCCTCCTCATTATCATCCCGTATTCCCATCCTCAGTGTCCCCCAGCCCACTGCTCACAGGTGGGGACCCTTCCCTGGCAAAGCACAGCGGGAGCCCTCAAGGTCTCCCCGGGGAAGGAGCCGAGGCCCCGCCCGGCTAAGGACTCCTTGGGGTTACTTGGTGTCTGGGGCCTGGACAGAGGGACTGTGTTCCTCAGTTCCCACTCCGGCACCCTGGCCCTGTCCTTTGGAGTCTCCAACTTCTCCCCAAAGATTTTTGGATCGATTTTTGAATTTAAAAAAAGAAGAGGAAGAAAATTCCTTCAACAGCCACTTCTAGGCTTTTTGGGGGTGAACTTCAGTCTGCAGTTTTGGCAGATTTATTTACAGTCCTCTCACTGCAGGGAAGGCGGCAGAGGAGAAAAGCGGCTTTAGGAAAAGACCTGCAGCTCCCTTAGACCTGGCCTCTGCCTCGGGGTCACTGGACTCTTTGGCCCCTTCCTCTTCCTCCTGCGTGGGGAGGGGCTGCGTGGGCCTGGGCCTCTGTTCTGCAGGGTCTGGCTCTGGGGGTGGCAGAATTTTCTGGGGAGCCCTCTGGTCGGGAGGCTCCTCACACAGGCTTAGCCTCATCCGTGAACGCTGTGGAGCAGTTTCGTCACCTGCATCGTTGCCACTCACACAGCCCTGCCGCGTCTGTCCCGCCTGGTGGCATCTGTCCTGTTTCACAGATGGGGAAACCGAGGCTCAAATCAATCCGTTTTACTCAGGGTTGAACAGCCAGGAAGCCGGGATGGGCCCGGGTCGTGGGACCGTGTGACTGTGCTGCCGGTGACTGCTGGGACCCCGACTCAGCCCTTCCTCCCAGTCTCTTCCTTGGCAGAGTGAAAATCATCACAGAACCCGTCTCACCACGGCCAGGGTGCTTGAGACGTCGGTCTGAACCGCCAGCCACGGGCTGCTGCTCGGCCAGCACAGGTCTTGGTTACCTGACTCAGTTGTTCCACAGAGGGTGGACCGAGCAGCCGAGGCTGCTTGCAAGTAAGCCATGCTCGGGCCTGCCCGGCGGCAGCTGCCCCGTCAGAGCCGCGCTGTCTTGGCGGTGAGACTGAGGACGGGGGACAGGGCTGTGCTCTTTTGCCCCCGAGCACTGGAGATTGCGTGCTAGGCAGGGATTCCATCCCCAGCCTTTAAAAAAAATTACTGTTTTTATTTTGACACAGGGTCTCCCTCAGGAGCCCAGGCTGGCCTCTAACTTGGAATTCTCCTGTCTTGGTCTCCAAAGTAGCTGGGATGCCAGTTGTGTGCCCCCATGCCCCATTTTGGTGTGTACATGTTGGTTCTGAGTCCTGCTGCGTACTCCGAGTGTGCTCCCTGGACTTAGTGTGGGTTCCTCAGGTCTCTCCCCTGAGCCCCTGTTTTAGAATCTGAATTTGAAAAGACCACAGGAAAGCCGGGCATGGTGACCCAGCCTGTGATCCCAGCACTCGGGAGGCTGAGGCAGGAGGATTGCTGTGAGTTCAAGGCCAGCCCAGGCTACGAAGTGAGTTCAAGGCCAGTCTGTACTGCATAGCGGGACCCTGTGTCAAAAAAGAAAAAAAATTCAGGAAAGACAAATGTACAGGAAAGTTTGAGCAACAGTGTCACACACACACACACACACACACACACACACCCCTACCACCTATGCTGATGACGCTGATTTAGGAAAGAGTTATTTAGCAATTAGAGTAATCAAGCGTGTTGAAAGCTGGTACTATGTGTGCTTGAAGGCGGGCTGGGGACGTAAATAAGGGCAGCTGCCTGGCCAGCGCTGGCCCAGGAGGACTGTGGCCTTTGGAGTGAGAAGCGGAAGGAGAGGGCAGGGGCAGCGTGGCCCTGGTGCCACCCGTCCGGGCTGTCCGAGGTCTCCGTGGGGCAGGGTGCCAGCCTCAGCCCCCTGCCTTCCCGCCCGAGCTGCTGGCTCCCGAGCTGCACCCTCGGACCAGGCGCCCGTCAGGAGTCTGCGGCGCGGCTGCCAGCTGGCGCCTGCTCCTGCTCCGGGCGTTCTCTGGGCTTCAGGTTTCTCCCTCCACTTCGCTCCCCCGCACTGACCTTGCGGCATTTGCTTCCCTCTGGCAGCGGGGTCGCTCGCTGGACGCGAAGGGCAGGGACCGGGAAGCAGAAGCAGGGGGAACAGTCCCGTCCCTCTGTGCATTCGGCAGCCAGAGCAGCTGAAGAGAGCGGGGCAGGAGGGGCGGGGGCCAGGCGGGGTCCTGTGGTCACGGAGAGGCCAGCTGCCCAGTGGACCCCGGTGTGGGCCTTCGTCTTGGCCATAACAAGGGCCACCTGGGGGAGATAGAGATTGGGTGGGGAAGCCGTGTCAGGGGCAGTTCAGTCCCTTCGGTCCCCTCTGTGCAGGGCTGCTGGGCAGCAGGCTGGCATTTGTAAGTCCAGGTTTCCTTTCCAACCTCAGTTTCCCTGTCCAGTCTGCTAGGGCTGCCGCTGGGCTGGTTAACCCTCTGCCGGGTGGCAGGCTGTCGTATGATGGTGCCATCTGTCACTGTGGTATCTCCTTCACTCTTCTGCCCTGGATGTGGCCCCGTTTCCACCGTCTGCCAATCGTGGGCCCTTCTCTCCTGCCCTCGTCCTGGCCCTTCCCCAAAGCCCAGCCTCTGTGGGGAATGGGACATCTGGAACGGGGCTCAGGGAGTACAAATTGGCCTGTGGACCCCCACGAGGAGGCCAGGGGAAGCAAACGCTTGAGCCTTTGTGTCCTGCTCAGAAATGCCAGTTGGCATGACAGGTTTGTTCCCAAGGGGCTGAAGGCCTGCAACTGCCCAGGAACTGGGGAGCTCCTCAATCCCTGCACCCCATTTCCTCATCCAGTGGGATGTGGGAGCCTCATCCAGCTAAGCCTTAGCTTTGCCGTCTGCTGAAGGGGTGAGTGTAGTGGAGTCCACTCCGTGCAGGGCTCTGGAGCAGATGTGGGGAGACCGAACGCCCCACATGTGTAGTTCCACGTCGGGCACCCACGAGACCTAGGCGTTTGCTGCCGATACTAATATTCCATGGTAACCGCCACCAGCGTGGGGCATGGAGAGGTGGCAGACAATGGCCCAAGCACATTCTAGGCGTTACTCATGCCTAGAAGCGGAGACGCAGCCTCGTTGAATTAACTGTCCAGGCAGGAAGGGGTCGGATTGGGATTCCCAGCCAGGCGGTGAGTTCCAGAACCCACTTTTCCCTTCTGCAGTGCTGGGCATCGAGCCCCGGCCCCAGCCCCAGCCCCAGGCCTGTCTTTCACCCCTATGCTGAGCCCCTGTTAGCAGTCACTTCGTGCATAGAGTCCAGTAAACATGGGCATGAGCCACCCCAGGGGTGAGAAGAGGTCATGTCCTCACCACTCAGCTGTCCCCTGTGGCCACTGCTCCTGGGCAGGGGCCACCCGATTGGCCCATTCTTATGGGTGACACTGGCATGGGTCATCCGGTGGACGCTGTGGTCCCAGCCTCCCTGGTGGCATCTCTGGTGGCTTTGCCCCTGCCCAGGCTCTTGGCAGCGGAATAATCTGTCTCCACCCCGTGGCCCATGACTTTCCCAGGCGTAATCCCTGTTGCCAGGGCAGGCTCCCGACCGCTGCCCGCCTGGCTCCCGCTGCCCAGGAGGTGGGGACACCACAGGCCTGTGACTCCTTTCCCTGGAAACTTGAGTCTGGTGCTCACCACCCCTAGACGTGCGTGGACTTCCTATCCCGGCTACCGGCGTGGGTCTGATCCTTCTTTGTCCCTGCCTGTTTTTCCCATGCTCTGCAGGCACCCAGGCCTTAGGAAGATGCTCATGGTGGCCATGTGCGTGGCCCTCGCGGGCTGCCTGCAGGCCCAGGAACTCCAGGGTCACGTCTCCATCGTCCTGCTCGGGGCCACCGGAGACCTGGCCAAGAAGTACTTGTGGCAGGGACTGTTCCAGCTCTACCTGGATGAAGTGGGCAAGGGCCATAGTTTCAGCTTCCATGGGGCCGCTCTGACGGCCCCCAAGCAGGGCCAGGAGCTCATGGGCAAGGCCCTGGACTCCCTCTCCTGCCCCAAGGACACAGCACCCAGTCACTGCGCCGGACTCAAGGACCAGTTCCTGCGGCTGAGCCAGTACCGCCAGCTGAAGACGGCCGAGGACTACCGGACGCTGAGCAAGGACATCGAGGTGCAGGTGGAGCAGGAGGGCCTCCGGGAGGCTGGCAGGATCTTCTACTTCTCTGTGCCGCCCTTCGCCTATGCCGACATCGCCCGCAACATCAACAGCAGCTGCCGGCCGGGCCCGGGCGCCTGGCTGCGGGTCGTCCTGGAGAAGCCCTTTGGCCACGACCACCTCTCAGCCCAGCAGCTGGCCACCGAGCTCAGGAGCTTCTTTCAGGAAGAGGAGATGTACAGGGTGGACCACTACTTGGGCAAGCAGGTGAGCTGCCCCTGGGAGCCCGTGGGACCTGGCGCACAGGTGCCAGGGGACCTGCAGAGTATGGTAGAGTCAGGAGGCCCCGGGGGCTCGTGACGCTGAGCCCCGCACTGACCCCGCAGGTGGACAGGAAATGTGACTGTGGTATTTAGAATTCAATCTTATCCCTGTCTGCCTTTTTCAGAATCCTTGTCTTCCTGAATTCTGTTTTGAGCCAGTTGGCTGGTAAGGAGATCTTGAAACTGATGGGGATCACTGTCCCTGAGCCCACGAAACTCAGTGGAATCCCGAGGCAGGGGCCTGAGGCACCCCTTGGGGGTGGCAGGTCAGTGGTCGGCACGCTTGGGTCCACAGGCCGCTGAGCTGGTCACCTGTCGGCCCCAGGTATCTATCACCTGCACCAGGCACTTTATTTTCCATCCAACCTGGGCAGTTGCCATAGTAACAGTCCCAAAGAACAAGTCCCCAGACCAAGGCCAGTCCTGGTGAGGAGAAGAAATCCCAAATGTATTCCTTGTGTAGCATTTCTTGCTATGTCTTTGGGCATTGAAATACCTTTCTTTGGGCTGGGGATTTAGCTCAGTGGCTTAAGCACCTGTCTGGCAAGTGCGAGGTCGTGAGTTTGATCCCTGGTACCAAAAAAAAAAAAAAGAAATACCTTTCTTTTATTAAAAGTGGTAGCAAAGAATGTAGGTAATTCTCAATGTGTTTTTGTGACTGTGTAGGTCACTTTTGCTTGTGGCGTTTTTGTTTGTTGGTTGGTTTTGTTTTGTCTGAGGCAGAGTCTCACTGTGTAGTTCAGGCTAGCCTTGAATTCTTAGCGATCCTCCTGCCTCAGCCTCCAGAGTGCTAGGATTCCAGGCGTGTGCCATCAAGCGAGGCCTGCAGGATATTTACTCAGTGAAACCCTGAGCCTGTGCAAAGCGTGTGTCCTCCCCTGACCAGGCAGAGTTGGCGTGGGCTGAGCCCCAGGAAGCCAGCACTCCACGGTCCCCTGCTGGACACGACCCTCTTTCTCCCGGACAGGCTGTGGCTCAGATCCTGCCCTTCCGAGACCAGAACCGCAAGGCCCTGGATGGCCTCTGGAACCGGCACCACGTGGAGCGGGTGGAGATCATCATGAAGGAGACGGTGGACGCCGAAGGTATGTGAGTGGCCCGTACTGCGCCCATGGTGTCCAGTGGAGGGTCGGGCCCTGTAGGCTGGGCTGGGAGGCCCCTCGGGCTGCCTGCTGTGTGCCTGGCTCTGCAGCCAGCCGGCCCGAAGGGTGCCTGCTGGCAGAGCCCACATCCTCTCTGCTGCCTGTAGGGCATTGGGTCTGGTGACATGCACTTGGCATGGACGCCCAAATGACTGGCCAGCAGCAAGAGCTGGATGTTAGCCTGGGCTTGGGGCAAGAGTGGTGGAGGCCACCAGAGCCGTGTGGGGGCTTTCCACACCTCTGCGCTGCTCGAGGCAGCCTCTGCCTGGGGGTCCCCAATTTCCTGCTCACCCCAGCCCGCCCGGGTGCTGTCTGGCTTTCCCCGAGGCCTTTGCCTATTCTCACGGTGGCGAGGTCCCGGCTGGCTCCTGGCCTTATTGATACCTGGTCCCGTGTCTGTTGCCAGCTGTGGTTTCTGCCTCAGCAGTGCTGGTTAAATAGAGTGAACAGTGTCACCCGGGGGTCAGGGCACCTGGGCACAAGCTGTGTCTGCCTCTAGCCAGGTGACCTCGGTGCATCACTTCCTCGGCTGTGGCATGTTTTGCCATGTTTGGCAAGTTTGTACAAAACTTTGGCAAGTTTTGTAGGTGATAACAGCTAAGGTCACC
The DNA here is from genome assembly GCA_004027295.1 of Dolichotis patagonum. NCBI lineage: Eukaryota > Metazoa > Chordata > Mammalia > Rodentia > Caviidae > Dolichotis > Dolichotis patagonum. The sequence continues at coordinate 31,490 of PVJX010010472.1, forward strand.
TTGAGCTCTGGAATTCTATGATGTGATCAAAATTTTTGAGCAATGACTACATTTAAAGCATTGGTTCTTACCCAATAATAATAATAATAATAATAATAATAATAAGTCATAAATGGTAACTAATTTTTGACGTGTTCTTCACTTCCCCACTCATCACGTGAGCTGGGAACTGTTATGGAGAAGGTTTGGTGACATGCCCAAGGTCCCTGCAGGAGTGGGAACTGGACCCTTGGGGAGCAGGGTGACCCAGCACCCAGCCTGGCACAATCGCGCCTTGCTGCTGGAGTGGCGTTGAGTCCAGCTTGGCCTGTGCCACCTCTGCAGCTGTGGGGGTGTCCAGAGCCCACAGCTTAGACCTGGGGGACCGGAACTTCTCTCTCTTCCTTTTCCTTTCCAGCTGCCCTTTCTCGTCTCCTCTTCCCTTTTTCTTTCTCACCGCCGCGGTTACTACCCGGCCCCCTGCCCTCTCCTCTTTTGGTATCGTACTGAGCACTAGAAGCTCTGTACAGGGCCCGGGGCCGCAGGGAAGTGTAGACCCTGCCTCTGTCCCCTGGGACCTCGCAGGTTTACGGGGTGGGGGCAACTCCAACTCGGGGGTCCCAGACAGGCCGTGCTGTGAGGGGCAGGCGAGGCCAAGGGGCCAGGACTTCCAGCCCGGCCTTGAAGGACATATGGCAGGTGGGTGGGCAAAAGCAGCATTGCTGCCCCTGCAGTGGTCGCGGGTGGGCGTCTGAACCTCCTACCCGTGTGGGTAGGACAGAAGCCTCAGTTCCGGGGGTGCTGCTCTGACACCCTGTCCCCCACTTCCTTTTTGCTACTGCACGGCCCTTAGGTTCTTGGTGGGGCTGGAGCCGGGGACAGCGGCCTGGTTGTCCTCGCAAAGGTGCCTCTGGGTTTTGCAGAAAGACACAGGTCCCGACAGAGGCAGAGCCTGGGCAGAAGTGCTGGCCAAGGTGAACCTGCGGTGGGTGGAGTATGGCTTTGAACCCCAGCAGTTGCCTGCCCTGCTGTCCCCCCAGCCCTGCCTGAGGCAGAGGCCCCCAGGCTCCCGTGCCAGGCTTTGGCAGCAGGTGGTTCCACTGCTCCTAAGCCCCTAAATGACACTTTCCCATCCGCGCCCTCAGCCCCAAGCAGGCTAGGCCGCCAGGGCTCCGCTCCCCCATCCCTGGGGTCTGGCCAGCAGAGGTCCAGACATCCAGTTTGTTGTTTTTCCTGGCTGGCCCCGTGGCTGTGCCCGGCCTTGGATGTCCCAGTCCAGCTGAGGGCTTGTTGGGAGGTTGTAGCAGGGGAGCACTGTCCCCCTGACCCAGGAACAGTCCTCCTCTATCCTGGGTGCTCCTCCTCCTCCTCTACCGAGCCAACTCTGAGGGACACACAGGAGCAGTGAGGGGGGAAGGGGACCCCCGCCTGGCCAGCCAGATCAACCGAATCAGCCCTGGCGATCCATGGGGTGACGGCTGTCACAGCTAGATGGCCCTTGCATCCTCCCAGTCCAGGGCTGGGGCTCCTGCCCGAAAGGACAGGTTTGGAGATCTGAGCAGAGCTCACACTGTCACCTCGTCTTTGGACTGTAGTTCAGGCCGGGGAGAAGACGGGCAGGCACTGTGGGTGCCAGGTCACCTACACAGGCCCAGGCTGTGCGCTGGAGATGGGCTAGGAAGCAGTGGGGACCCCTCTGGCTAGAGGTCAGGGGCAAAGGTTACTGCAGGGGGCTCAGCCTGGCTGCTGCTTCGGGGAAGATTTGAGTCCCCTAGCTGCCCCCCTCCAGGCACCTGGGCGCTCCCCACTTGTCCCCAGCAGACGTGCGGCCCTGGCTGGCCCAGCCCTGGGGGAGTCTAGACTGCTTCTGCGGTGAGCGGGCCAGGAGGGAGCACTCCTGGTCCAGCCTTGCCGCAGCCTCGGGAGAGGGACTTATTGCTGCAAGGTCATTTGGAAGTCCTTCCAAGCCCCCTACACCCACATCCAAACGGGTGACAGCGGCTTCCCCGCTCCCTGCTCTCTGCAGCTTTTTTTTTTCCCTTTTGCTGCAGCCTCTGGCCAGAGAGACTGCTGCGGAGTCCGGGCTGCTACTCCGCTGGGGGAGGGGAAGGGAGGAGAAGGAGGAGGCCGAGGGGGAGGGGCGCCATCCCCAGCCTCTGCAGTCTGTCCCCGGCTCCTCCCAGCAGCCCCAGCCCCTGAGAGCCCCAGTGCCCTGGGCCCCTGGCCAGGGGCTCCTGGTGCAGTAGTGTAGGCCGTCAGCGTGGCCGTGACCCTGGCCAGCCCTCAGCATGCAGAGCGGGAGGAGCCAGGGCTGTCCTGGCAGAGGCTCCCCTCCCCCTTCTCCTCCCCGCTGCCACACTTTGCCCCCTGGGCAGAAGCCTTTTTCCAGGCAGGAGGCTCACCAAGGGTCTCCCTGATGAGGACAGTCCCTGTCCCCACCCTGGGGAGGGGAGCAAGGTCCACAGTCACCTCTGAGGATTGGGGTGACTGCTCCATGCCTCTCACACAGGGACAGAGGCAGCAGGGCCCTGAAGGGCACCCCAGCTGTCCCACCCTCCGCGGGTGAGCCAGGAGGAGCCAGCTCAGCTGGGCCTTCCGGGGCCACCTGCCTCGGGGCGAGCAGTGAGGCAGGCGCCAGCCTCTCCCTTGGGCCGCCGCTCTATTTTTAGGGATCCCAGCAGATACCGATAGGGATCGCAGCTGGCTTTTAGTTGTTTTTCTTTTCTTTTTTTTTTAAGTAGTTGTTTTTCCTGGGGAAACCCAGATCTCTTGCAGCAGTGAGGGGTGTCTGGTGAGCGGAAGGCGGTGACCTCCATGACCTTGGCATGAGATGAGAACCCCCAGGGCCTCTCTGGGTGACTTGGAGGATTAAATCAGATAACTGGGGACCTCCTCACAGATGCAAACGGTCCTCCTCCCATGTTTGCAAGGAGGGCCCTGAGTGTTCCCACGTGGTGGCTGCTGCGTTTTATCAGCCCGGGACAGGCCGGGCTGTGGAGACCTGTGCCTGCAGTCATGTTCCTGACGAGCAGCGCGACCTCACCTGATTTCTGTCTCACACGTGTATGTGTTTAAATATTTATTTACTTAATTATTTTTGTCTTTTTGGGACAGGGTCTGCGGGGGTGACCTTGAGCTCACTTTGTAGCCCAGGCTGGTTTTTCCTTGCGTTTTTGTCTTTATTTGTTTTTTTGGTGCCGGGGATGGAACTCACCACCATGTGCTGGCAAGGCAGGTGCTTATGCTGCTGAGATAAACCCCTGACCCCAGGCTGGTTTTGAACTCTCAATGACCCTCCTGCCTCAGCCTCTCCAGCGCTGGGGTCACAGGCACGTGCCACCATGCTCAGTTTAAATCTTCACCTCTTGACAGTTGGTTTAATACATCTTTCCTAGCTCAGTATTTCCGTTCAGTTTTTATGTCCCAGAATAAATTCTTTAATTTACTCTGTTGTAGAAACTATAATTAGGTATCTTGATGGTTTCTAATTTTTTTGCTATTTTAAATAGTGTCTTCTCAGCTTTTGTAAAAATTGAGATAAAATTCACATGCCATAGACATTCACACTTTAAAAACATCCGAGTGTGTAGTTTTTAGTATATTTACAAAGTTATGCAGCCAGCATCTAATTCTACATTTATGAGCATTAAAATGTTGTTGTGGCCCTCGAAGCACATTTCTGCGGCGGGGTCAGTAGGCCGGGACAGACGCTGGCTCCCAGCTGCTCTCCCGTCTCACTGGACCCTGTGGTGTGCTTGAGGGGCTCCTGGGACCTTTGACTGGCTCTGGACCCAAGTTCTCTCTCTCTGTCCAAACGGCTCTGGCCTTTTTCTGCTGGACCTTTGTCCTCAACCTTCAACCTAGGGGAGGAAACTGGGGGCCGATGTAAGGTCAGTTTTAGGAAAAGAATCTGTCCCCAGGCACCGGCGGTGACTGGAATCCATATGTGACGTCCTGTGCTCGGTTCCTCATGTGGCCTCATCCCGGGCCAGGCCCGGCCCTCACCTCACCACCTCACTAAACACAGGCACACCCGGAGCCCGCTCCATCCAGCGGGAGAGGCATGAGGGTAAAAATAGCAGAGGGGCCTGGGGATGCGCCCCGGTGGGTTAAGGAATAGTAAGCAGATCAGGGCTCTTAGGGACTCCGTTGCGTTCTCTGTGCCCCGAGCGCATTTGGTTTTAAAGCTCTAACTGTCCTCTTCAGGCTGACTGTGTAGAACACACTGTTTGGAAGTAGTGACTCAGGTGGATTGGTGACCCATTTCTTTCCTTCTTTTTTGCTTTTTCCTTTCTTCGCAGTCCTGGGGATTGAAGCCAGGACCGGGTGCATGCGCGGTAAAGTGCTGGGCCCCTGAGCTACGCCCTGGGGCCAGCCCATTTGCCCCTCGTGGGTGACTGTCGCCACTGCGGGCAGGGATTTCCAAATGGGCAGGGTCTGGTTCACGCTCGCCTTTGGTGTTTTCTCCCAGCCCTTGTCTCACACCTGTGGTGACCTTTGAGATTCCTTTAGCCAGACTGAGATTCAGGCCGCAGAACGAGACCACCCTTGTACTTTTCTCATGAGAGACCAGCCACTCTGCCTAACTTCTGTTTGATGGTGGCCTGGGGGTGACCCTGGGGCCTCCCCCATGCTGTGCAGATGCTGGCCCCTGAGCTGCATCCCCTGCACATCTTTTTCTCGCTGTGCTTCCGAACGTGCAGCGTCCCCTGGGTCACCCGGCTGATGGCCTCTCTCCTGCCAGCCCTGTTACCGTAAACTGGCTTGCGAGGGTCGGGCACCTGCCCAGCCCTGCGTATGTATTAACTCTCATGGCGACACCAGGAGAGGTACTGTGACTGTTCCCTTTCTTTGAGTGTGGCCCTGACCCTAACCCTCCGAGACACACTGTTTAATTTGGACGAGGAGTCTCGAGCTGTGTCCAGGTGCAGATCTTTCTGTCTCTCTTGATCTTATTTTTTCTCCCCTGGTGCTGGGGACCAAACCCAGGGCCTCATCTTGGTGTCAGCGCTCTCGGTGGGTGACGTGGTGACCGGCTGGCTGTCCGCAGTGGTGCTGCGCTGTGGGAGCTGATGTGGGTCTGAGCCCCAAGTGCCCGGCGTGCTGTCCATGCTGGAGTCACTGGCCATGGAGCTCCATCCTGGGAGGAGGGCACGCAGTACGGTGGCCCTGTCCTCCCAGCCCTGGTCGCCTGACTGCTTCCTCCAGGCAGAGCAGGGTCGAACAGGCGGCTGTCACGTGGAATTGCTGTGCTGAGCAGCTCGGCGTGGGGCAGGGGCTCTGTTGCACCGGGTGGCAGTGGGCACTGGAGTCCCTGTGCCAGCCCATGCTGCTTTCCTCCAACTGCCCATCACCCTGCCTGCCCATCACCCTGCCTGCCCGTCACCCTGTCCAGAGCTACTGAGATTTCACTTCCTTCCTTTTTCCTCCTTCCTTTGCCCTCCCTCCCACCCCGGCACATTCCTCTGCTCCAGTGTGCGCTGGGTAACAGCGGGATGCAGAAGCCGGGCCAAGTCACCTGCCCGAGATCTCGCACCAGACAGTGGCAGTGGGGCCTGGCGCCCAGCTGTCCCTGAGATGCCTGGGCTGACCCCTGCGAGCTGGGGCCAGGGTGAAGGGCGAGCCTGGGACCCTGAGAACCGCCTGCCAGTGCTGTCTGGGATGAGACCCTTCCCACACTGGTCCCCAGAGGCCCAAGACCCCGCCGCTGTCTCTCAGATGTGCTTGTGAAGGGAGGTGGCCCTGCAGCCCCCTGAATTTCTCCCGTGGTTTGATTTGTCATTGCCCCCGGCTCTGGGCTCTCAGAGGCCAGGGCGAGTGTGCCGGGTGGGGGTCCTGCAGCACCTCGGGGACCCTCTTGATGACTCCCCCTCCCGCCAGGCCGCATCAGCTTTTACGAGGAGTACGGCGTCATCCGCGACATCCTGCAGAACCACCTGACGGAGATCCTCACGCTGGTGGCCATGGAGCTGCCCCACAACGTCAGCAGCTCGGCGGCCGTGCTGCAGCACAAGCTCCAGGCCTTCCGCGCGCTGCGGGGCCTGCACAAGGGCAGCGCCGTCGTGGGCCAGTACCAGGCCTACAGCACGCAGGTGCGCGGGGAGCTGCAGAAGCCTGAGAGCTTCCACAGCCTGACGCCCACCTTCGCAGGTGCGCTCCAGGATGGGCCCCCAGGGTGCGGGCTGCTGGGCAGATGGGCTGGAGGTAGGACTGGCGCCAAGGTGCTTAGGGCACCCTCACCTTCCCTGGGCCGACTACAGTTTGCAAGGCACCTGCTGGGGCTCCCTGGGCAGCCAGTGCCCAGCTGGTGGTCTCACATCGGCCTCCGTGTGGGCCAAGCCTGTGGAGGTTGCCAGAAGGTTCTTCTGCCTGCGAGGACAGGGCAGGCTGGCCCTCGTGGGGCTCCCATCCAGGCTCCCAAGTAGGCAGAACCTGCTCGGCCACAGATGGGGACCGTGTGGGCAGATGCCCCCTAGAGCTGCCTTCTGTGTGGTTCAGTGAGCTCTGGGAGAGGGCAGTGACCACCCGCAGGGGCAGTAGCTGCCCGCAGAGCTGAGATGTGCCGGCCACCTCTGTCCTAACGCACAGACCCATAGGGTGGGCAGGGGCCAGCGTCACCTCCCCGCACAGGCGAGGAGACCAGAGGCCTGGCTCAGACCTTGGGCATGGGACTGGCCCTTAATGCCAGTCATAACGCACACTTGTGTGCACACGCATGCACGCACGCCCTTACGCCCTTTGCCATTTCCTTCCCTGCACCCCTGCCACTCCTCACCTGACACCTACCTTGCTTCTGGCATCCCAAGCAGGAGGGGAGCACCTGTCCCTATAGGATCCCTCAGTCCCCTGGGCATCAGGATCCCCGCCCATCTCTCACGCACGGATGGGACTCCTAGAGTCTCCAGGTCACAGCCCAGCTGGAGCAGGATTCTCAGGGACCTCGGGGATCTGGTGTCCCACCCACAGGTGGCCCCTGGAGGCTGGTGTCTGAGCACCAGTTGGGAAGGAGGCTCATAGATGCCAGAGGCTCTGCGAAGGCCCCGGGGTGCAGGGGGCTGGGATGTCACCCTCTGCTCTCTCCGTGCACAGGCGTCCTCGTGCACGTTGACAACCTGCGCTGGGAGGGCGTGCCCTTCATCCTGATGTCTGGCAAGGCCCTGGACGAGAGAGTGGGCTACGTACGCGTCCTGTTCAAAAACAAGGCGTTCTGCGTCCATCGCGAGGGGCACTGGGCCCCGGAGCAGAGCCAGTGTCTGCCCCGGCAGATCATCTTCCACATCGGGCACGGCGAGCTGGGCCACCCCGCCATCCTGGTCAGCCGGAACCTGTTCAGGCCCTCCCTGCCCGCACACGGCTGGACAGAGATGCAGGAGCGGCCTGGGCTCCAGGTGTTTGGTCGCCCCCTGTCTGATTTCTACGCCTACAGCCCCGTGAAGGAGCGAGACGCCTACTCCATCCTCCTGTCCCACATCTTCCACTGCCGGAAGGAGTCCTTCATCACCACGGAGAACCTGCTGGCCTCCTGGGTCTTTTGGACCCCGTTGCTGGACAGCCTGGCCCACGAGGCCCCGCGCCTCTATCCAGGTGGAGCAGAGACCGGCAACCTCCTGGACCTTGAGTTTAACGGCGGCCATCTGTCCTTCTCCCAGCAGCAGCCCGAGCAGCTGGTGCCAGGGCCGGGGTCCACCATGAAGCCCAGCGACTTCCAGGTCCTCGGGACCAGGTACCGAGAGAGCCCACTGATCTCGGCCTGGCCCGAGGAACTGATCTCCAAGCTGGCCAGCGACATTGAGGCCACTGCCGTGCAGGCCGTGCGGCGCTTTGGCAAGTTCCACCTGGCACTGTCGGGCGGCTCCAGCCCCATCGCCCTGTTCCAGCAGCTGGCCACGGGCCACTACGGCTTTCCCTGGGCCCACACGCACCTGTGGCTGGTGGACGAGCGCTGCGTTCCGCTGTCGGATCCCGACTCCAACTTCCAGGGTCTGCAGGCCCACCTGCTGCAGCACGTCCGCGTGCCCTACTACAACATCCACCCCATGCCCGTGCACCTGCGCCAGCGGCTGTGCGCCGAGGAAGACCAGGGCGCCCAGACCTACGCCGGGGAGATCACGGCCCTGGTGGCCAACAGCAGCTTCGACCTGGTGCTGCTGGGCATGGGCACCGACGGGCACACGGCCTCCCTCTTCCCGCAGTCGCCCACGGGCCTGGACGGCGAGCAGCTGGTGGTGCTGACCCAGAGCCCCCTCAGGCCGTACCAGCGCATGAGCCTCAGCCTGCCGCTCATCAACCGGGCCAAGAAGGTGGCCGTCCTGGTCATGGGCCGGACAAAGCGCGAGATCACCATGCTGGTGAGCCGCGTGGGCCACGAGCCCAAGAAGTGGCCCATCTCGGGCGTGCTGCCGAGCTCTGGCCAGCTGGTTTGGTACATGGATTACGAGGCCTTCCTGGGATGACTGGACATCCTTGCCCTGGTCACTTGCAGGCCTTCTTGAACCTGCTGTCCTCCCTCCCCTCCTAGTGCCCCAACTACCCCATATGTCCCTGCTCGCCGGAAGCTGAGATGAGGCCCAGGGAGGTGAGGACAAAGCCCTGTCCCAGCCCCTTTGACATTCGCTCCCTTCTGGCTTTGGGGGCGGGGGAGACGCAGAAGCCCGGAGACGTGGAACCCTGCCTTGGGTCAGGAGAGGAAGCTTACTGAAGGTTCTCGGTGGGATCCACCAGCGAAGTAAGCCTGGAGTGGGCTGAGGGTGCAGCTCAGCAGGAGGGCGCTTGCCTGGCATTGTGAGACCCCGGGTTCCACCCCAGCACTGCCAAAAATTACAAATTGGAAAAAGAAAGGAGGAGGAGGAGAAGGCTCCTGCTGAGAGGCAGGAATGTGGGGGTCCTGGAACTGTCCCTGGGGAGCAGAGGGGCTTGGGTTGCTGGCGAGAAGGGCGTGGAGGCCCTGTGGGTGCAGTGTGCCTCGCCCGCCTTCCCGTCACCCCACATCCAGCCTCAGCGCGCACAGCCCACCTTCGGTCCTTACCTGGCAGTGCCTCTGCTCTGCCTCTGGGTCCTCTGTCCCTTCCTGTTCCTTGCTGTCCCCCAGCCTTTCCTTCTGCAGAGAGGTAACTGAGATGTCAAAAAGGCACCCCAAGTCTCCAGACTGATGTCGGGGCTCCTTTTCTCTATCAAGAGCTGCTCAGTCTGGGGCAGGGGCCTGACTCCCGGCTTCTCTGACTGTTTCTCCTCCTTGGGTGTCTCCCCCTGGGAATCACGGGGTACACACAGTCTGGGCACCCCAGGGTCCCTGATCCAAGAGGGTACCTGTGTCTTGGGGCTGCCTGTGTAGCCGCTGGTTGTAGCAGGAAAGACCTACTGGAGTCATCCTCTGGGGGAAGACATGACATTAGCAGTCACCGGGCCTTTGGGTATCTGCGATCCCCCTGGACAGCCAGGCTCCTGCTAGGGCAGCCCCAACTCGCAGCCCCTTCCCTGGCCCCTGCCTGAAACCCCGGGACGAAGTGGCAGCCTCTCCATCGCCTGGCCAGGGTCCCTGCTCGCTGCAACCCGAGGGCCAGCAGCACCTGTTTTTCTGAATCCCTCCACGGAGGTTCAGAAATGCAAAGCGGAACTCCCAGGCCCAGGGCTCCGAGCGGCCGGCCGTGTCGCCGTGTGCCTGTCCCTGGGCTGTGTCTGGCTGCACAGGGAACCAGGGTCTTGCAGCCTTTTCAAATCTGTCGAGCAGCTTTCTTCCTGGCCATGTGTTGAAACCACTTCTCCCTTTTCCTTGGCGACTTGTGAGAGGGCCTAGCCACGGCTCCTTAGGAAAAGCAACCTTGTTCAAACCCTGCTTATCCTGGCCCCCAGCGACTGGGGTCCCAGGACATCTCTGTGCCTGACAGGACCCAGGTCCGGAAGTGGTGGGGACACAGGTGGTGCCTGGGCAGTTCCACCTCCAACCACCTGGGGGCGCCCGCACACACAGCGCCGCAGGACCAGCTATGCGATACCCACGTTTCTGTGGTCAGCCTGCCCCCGTCCTTGGTCCTAGCCCTTGCCCATCTGTCCTTTAGGTACTTATCTCTTTGGTAGCAACGCCAGGATCGCTGTAGAAAGAAGGGTGGACAGGCATCGTGTCACCATTTCTGAATAGCACTGAGCCTCAGAGTGTCCTGGTCTTATGCAGAGGACCCTTGCTGCGTCTCGGCCTGGGTAGGGAGGAGAGGGGTCCCCAGAACCCGAAGCACCTTGTGGGTGCTATGCAGACCTTGTGGACCCTGATCTGTAGCGAGAAAGACGCTGCACACCACCAGTGTGTCACAGCTGCGCACAAATCTGCGTCTAAAGCAGGTTTCACAAAGGAGTTCTTTCTCTGCACTTGGGGTGCCCTTGACCTTGTTTTTCATTTTTAAAAAATGCTGTTTGCAGGGCCGGGGCTTTAGCTCAGTGGCGTAGGTGCCTACTTGGCAAACACAAAGTTATGAGTCCGATCCCCTGTACCCCCCCCAAATGCGGTTTGCACTCGCTAAAGTGAATTGGGACAGAGTTGGAAAAACGATAACCCTTGTCTAGCTTTCTACCTGGTCTGGCTGCCGCAGGAAGGCTCCAGGCCACGACGGGGACAGAATGGGGACAAAATGCAGCCTCCCGACTCCAAGGCTTCTGGGGCTGCCCACCCCCACCCAGGCCAGGGAGCGCAGGGCTCTGGGTGTTGGCTTGGGGCCAGCTTGGGCAGGGAGGGACCTGGATGCAGTAGTTGACCGGGGGTCCCCTCTCCTGGGGGACCAGGCCCATGTGCACACCAGGAGCAACGCGTTATCCCCAGCTGTGGTGGCAGATGAAGCGAGGGGCTCTCTGGCTGTGGAGAGATAGGTTCTGATTTTGGATGTTCCTGTTACCTGAGAGTCAGACAGTCTCTCTCATCTTGTTGATTTCCCCCACTTTTCGCCTTGTTTTTCCTCTTGGGCCCCAAATTAGCAGCATGAGGAGAGCTTCCTAAGGCCCCAGCTGACAGCTCCTACACTTCTGAGTGTCTGCCAGCGACGGAGGGCTCGTCAGGGGGTTCCCTTGCTTCTCTTGCATCCTTTCCTTTCCTCTTCCGGGCCTGGTGGGCTGCATTGAGGGAGAGGAGCTTCTGGAAACCCTCCTGGAGCTGCTGTCTAGCACGCAGCTTTTGGGCAGAACCACTTTTTCCACTGCCAAGCATGTGCAGCCCTGTGACCGCCTTGCGGGTCACATTCTGTCTTACACAGCAGGGCCGCCTTCCTGCAGGCCGCGGCCCGCAGGAGTGGTAGGAAGGAGCAGGACACAGGCGTAAGGCTCCAGTTGGACCGGATGCCCCCCGGTCCCTACCTGCCTGCCAGCAGAGACACCACTTCCTGCAGGGAGGTCAGCACCACAGCTGTCACCGCAGGCACAGGATGTCTGCTGGGAGATGAGATAGGACACGGAATTTTGCAGGTCCCAAGACATCTGGGGACACCCAAAAATTTATACTGGACGCTTCAAGGACTCTGCCCACTGAGGTGGAAGACTGCCAGAGAACTCTGACCGCAGCTGTCTGTGGACATCTTCCTGCCCGAGGTCCCCAGCCCGCTCCCCTTTGTCCCACTCAGAAGGTGTGTGCTCCCTCCACCCCACCCCGTCTGCCTGCACCCAGGCACAGTAAAACCATGCCATGTTGCCTCCATGCAAGCCTGGTGACCTCAGCTGGTCTCTCCCCTCTTTGCCCCCAGGGAGGGCTGGGGATACAGCTCAGCAGCACACACACCTGCCTGGAAAGTGCAAGGTCCTGAGTTCAATTCCCAATACCAAAAAAAAAAAAAAAAACCCTCAGTTACAACAGAGAAGGCTGCCGGTGAGGGAGGGCATGGTGGTGGCCGTGGTGGTGGCCATCTGGTGGTGACCCACGCTGAAAGGAGGCCGTAGAGGGGCCTGAGTGCCTGCTGCTACCAGATGTCACTGGCCACCTGGCCCACAAGGGTCTGGTCCCCAGCAAGAGCTGGTGGGCCTTGAAGTGGCACCAGTGGCTCTGTGGGGGGCATCGCCAGCCTGAAGGGGCCCCGAGCCAGGGCAGGCAGGACCTTGGTGCTGCCCGGTGCTTGGGGCTGGAGCACTTCCGTTCTGGTGGAGGCAGCGGGGCGGGGCAGTCTGCAGCCCCGTGGGTTCTTGGCCGGTGCACGTGCAGGTGCCTTCAGGGATGTCACAGCCCTGGTGCTCGGCCAGCACTCGAGGTCGGGGAACAGAGAGGGACTCCAAGGACCCCGGTGCACCTACGCCAGCCCCGAACAGGAGCAGCGGGGACCTGAAGACACATTGCTGAGCCCCGGCTATAGCCATGGGGTGATGATGACAGGTGTGCAACAGGAGGGCCCTGGTGTGCTGGTAACCAACCCCCTTGCCTCAGTTTCCCTGAGGTGTCACAGGCGATCTGGTGGGCTCCTCCCAGCTCTGACCTCAGGGATGAACCAGTGGCGCTGTCACCGGGGCCCACGTGGGAGGAGGAGCTGTGGAGCCCTGCAGGGGTCCAGGCTCGGCTTGTTGCCTCCTGGGCTGCATCGTTGCTCTAGGCCGCTCAGCAGGCAGCCTGGGGTCTGGAAGGACAGAGTAGTGGCCTCGCCCAGTGGCCAGCAGCCAGCGGGTGCTGGGGTTTTTCTCAGATGGAAAGCAACTTCTGGTTTTTGTTAAAATGTTAAGACCCTGACAATGAATACATTTTGTTTTTTTCTTTTTGAAAGAGGGTCTCGCTGTGCAGTTCAGGCTGGCCTTGGGCTCACTTTGTAGCCCAGGCTGGTCTTGAACTTGAAAACAATCCTCCTGCCTCAGCCTCCCCAGTGCTGGGAGTATAGGAGTACGTCACCACACCCGGCCTAACAGATGCCTTTTTAAAAACAGTTTTTAAAATGCCTTTTTGTATGTCAGATGTAACATTTATTTTTTGGAACAATAAAACTTTTACCAAAAGCCATGCTTTGGCTGGTTCTTTCTTGGGGAGCAGGAGTGCAATGGGGTGCATCCTGGGCGCTCCCCCCACTCTCCACAGCCCCCCAAACCACAAGGTGATCACCCAGAAGGTCCGGGAAGGAGATGGGAGGGCTCTCTCAGTGCCGGAAGCTATCAGGCGTGGAGATTGGTGCAGGAGTCAGGGACCCGCTGGCCGGCACAAAGGGGCGCAGGGTCCAGGCTGATGGGAGACGTCGGGAGGAGGCAGCAGGAGCAGTGAGCCCACCCCAATTAATGAACGGGGGCCTGGGGCCGGGACCCTGAGCCCAAGGGGGTGGGAAGAGCCAGAGCCACGTCCTGGGCTGCAGGGGGCCTGGAGAGAGCACTGGTAGGTGGCAAATGCTGGGGGCCAGCAGCCCCAGGGACTGCAGTGTGGCCCGTGGGCCGAGGCTCCCCCGGGGATGGAGTCAGTGCTCTTCCCAGAAGGCGGCCCAGCTGCGGGCAGATGGCACAGCACTCGGTTCTGCATGAGGCCTCGTGGGCTCCCTCTGTTCACTCTGAGGTCAGCGGCCCAACTACTGCCTCCTGAAGGGGCAGGGGACCGCCTGGTGTCTGCCCCCTTTGCGGAGCCTTGGGGCACATTCTGGGAAGTCCTGGTCACAGGAGTGTGAGCAGGCTGCTCGGGGCACCCAGGGTCCCCAGCTGCTCAGGTCCAGAGCAGTCAACTCAGAGTGATCCCAGGACCCCTTTTCTCTGCACCCAGACCAGGCAATCATCTCAGTGCCGCAGGGGCCTGAGGGTGGCCACGTGTGCATGCCCGGCACTGCTTTCCCACGGCGGGGAGGAGGCCTGAGCAAAAGAAAGGGAAGCTGAGGGGTGAGGGGCGTGAGCAAAGGGACACCTAGGCGGGGACAGTGCTCTGGGGGCTGCAGGTCTGCTATGGCAGGGCAGGGAAGGGGTGGGGAAGGAAGGAGGACAGCCCTGGGTCAGCTCATCTCAGCAACGCTGGCCTGCCCAGCGCCCAGCCCGGCCAGCCTGCCCCAGCTCCCAGGGTGGGTGAACCTGCCCACCCTGTGTCCCTGTCCCCTGTGGCCTCAGTGTGACCTGGGAGCGAGGGGACACATCCGCAAGCCCGGAAAAACAAACCCGAGTGCAGGGCATTGCCTTTCTTGGCTCCTCCCTTCTAGAACTGCCCCTCGGGTGCCTGGGAAATCCCATGGCCGCTGCTGCCTCAGCTTCCCCTGCTGCACAGTACTTGACTCCCTGTAAAGTTGGCTCCCACCAAAGCTGGCCAGACACCAGGGGACTCATGGTGAGGAGCGGAGCCCTCCCCACAACAGAGCAGGACCTCAGGTGACACAGAGGCAGCCAGTGCACCAGCCAGGTTGCAGCCTCCCTCCACCCGCATCTGCACACAGCAGGCCTGCAGCCCCCAGAGCACTGTCCCCACCTAGGTGTCCCTTTGCTTGCACTCCTCAGCTTCCCTTTCTTGTGCTCAGGCCTCCTCCCTGCCATGGGGAGGCAGTTTCCGGCGTGTCCTCTGGGCCTCACCTCCCTCCCAGTGTCACCTCCAGGACACCTGGGGTGGCCTGGAGAAGTTGCGTTCCAGCCCCCAGCCCTCCTCCATCATGAGGGTGAAGTTCCCAGCAGGGCACATCAGGGCCTGGTACAGGGACCACAGGTCTAAGGGGTGGGCATCAGGGTGTCCAGGCCCTGTGTGGGGTCCTCTAGCCCCTCCATCCTGGCTGACCTGGGGAGCAGTTATGCAGTGGCATCAGCCAGGTGCCCTTGGCCCCAGCCCCAGCTGGACCCCTCCTCGGCCACAGTTGCTGCTCAGCCTGCCTGACCCAGCTCTCTCCTCTGGGGCCCCAGCTGCACCCCTTCCCCGGGGCCACCCCACCCCAGCTGCCCACGTGGTCCTCATTCCCAAGGGTGAGGTGGGGGCTCCTGGACCTTTCCTTCTGAGGCTGATGGGAAAAGGACCCCTTCCACTCCCCCGACTCAGAATGACAACACAGGGGTGGGATGGGGGGCTCCTTCCTCCCTGAAAGTGGGTCCCAGGGGGCGGAAGCCAGGCAGAGGGGGCCGCAGAGCTCCAGCCACCCGGCCTGCAGTGCCCGAGGCTCACTCAACCCACGTCTTCCCTGCATCTCGGTCCAACCATCCCACCTTCCCCAGGTCACACCGCCTCCCACCACGTGCTGGCACTCCCTGAGGGAGCCTCGGCCAGCACAGTGAGCCAACTAGGGACAGAGCCTCACACTGTCCTAGACGGCAAGGGTAGCAGGAGCCTGGGGACAGCATTGGCCGCCTACGGTCAGGAAGGCTCCCTGGGTCTCCTGAGCAGATGCCAGGGGGGCACAGAGAAAGAGGGTTCTGAGGCAGGGCCAGAAGCAGGGGTTGCGAGTGGATGCAGGCTCAGGCCTGCACTGCGGGCCAGAATGAGCCCGGCTGGGTGGCTGTCACCAAGGATGGACACTGAGGCATGGAAGGTCAGCTGAGAGCCCTTGAAGGTCATCCTGTGGCAGGCCCAGCCTCTTGAGCTGAGCACCTCATGGGCCCAGGCCCGGGGTGGCACCACCCTCAGCATCCAAAGGGAAAGTTTGCCTCTGCCCCCAAACAAACCCAGAGCAGATGCCCAATTCCATCCAGGCAACCGTAAGAGACTCCAGGGGATTCCCACAGGACAGCAGGGTAACGGGGTCCTCTCTGGATGCTCTGCAAGATGGGGTGGCCACCCATCCACTCATCGATCCATCAGTCATGGATCCATTGATTCATCCATCCATCTATTATCCATCTATCTATCCCTCTATCCCTCTATCATCCATCCATCACCCATTCACCACCCACCCATCGCTCATCCATCCATCCATCCATCCATTCACCCATCCATCCATCCATCCATCCACCCATCCATCCACCCATCCATCCACCCATCCATCCATCCACCCATCCACCCGTCCACCCATCCATCCGTCCATCTGTCCATCCAGTGAGTGCAGGTTTAGTGGTAGATGCTGACCCTGGCCGAGATCAGGCATGCCGGGTTCCCTTTTCCACAGCAAAATGGGATTTGCCTGTGACACCCCTCCCATCCCAGTTAGGGAAAGGGCTCCTGCCCATCCCTGTGGTCCCCTCCCTGGTCCACAGCTGGCACTCAGTAAGTGAGTGAGCCAGGTCTCTCGGGGCCACCTCAGGCATTGGCTTCCTGGGGTTCATGCAATCACCAAGGCGCCTCGAGCTCCCCAGCCCAGCCCAGCTCTGACCCGGACCCTGACTCTGGTGGCTGATGCCATGTGGCGTTTCCTTTCAAACCCAGCAGGTCCCAAACCTGGGAGAGCCCAGCTGCCCGAAGGCCTTCCCAGCCTCTGCTGGACACAGGGAGTGAGGGCCCTTGCTCTGGGTGCACCTTGGGGACCTGGGCAGAGACCCATGGCTGGGCTCCGGGTGCTTTCCCTGGCAAGGGGTGCAATTCAGGAGTGGAGTGGACGCTGCCAGGCAACTTTGCATCACAGTGCAGGCCGTTACCCAGTGCCCTGCTGTGCTGGGCTCCACAGTGGCTTTGGGATACACCAGGCAGCAGGCCAGCAGGGGACTCCAGCCTGGGGCTCCTGGCTTGGGGACAGGGGACAGACACAGGTGCAGGTGACAGCAGGCTGCCGGGCCAGGGGGTTGCCGGGGGAGTGGGGGGTCCTGGGTGGGCAGCACGGATGGGACTCCATCCAGAAGAGGGCCACAGTGGGAGCAGATACTGAGGAAAGCAGTGCTGCAAGCCTGGGGCCAGCCTGTCCCCTCTGGGCCCTGGTGTCACAGGCACAGGCCCTGGGGGAGCCCCCCAACTCCTGCCCCCAAGGCTGGGGGATCCACCGGAACCTGGAGCCAGCCTGGCCCTGCGGAGCTGCAGAGTGGCCTGTGCCCCCTGCCGTCACCTGCCCTGTGGGCCACAGAGGCCTCATGAGGCCTGGACCCAGCGAGCACAGGCTGATGGCCTGGAGCCAGGTGCCGTGTCCCCCAGCTCTGGCTCCCTCGTGCCAGCACCTGGGTGGTCCGGGGCCCAGAGGCCACCAGGAGCCCGGGTTCAAATTGGCACCAATTTCCCGAAAGTTCCTCTGGGAGCTCCAGGCAAAGCCGCAGGTCAGATGTGACAAACACAGACCCTGCCCTAAAGCAGACGACAGCCTCTCTCCCGTCCCGGTCCCTTTCCTGTCCTGGTCCCCTCCCTGTCCCTCGTGTGGCCTCACAGAAGACCTTCTGCCAAGGGAGTGACTTCCGAGCTGGCATTTGAGAACACGACTTGTGTTTTTTCTTCAGATAGAAAGGTTCTTCAGCTGCTCCCCCCGGGCCTCTGGCTCCGGGCCCCCAAGTGGGCATCCTGGGGCCTCACCCAGACTCTGTGGCCCCACACTGAGCTGCTATGACTTGGGGGGCTGGAGCAGTGTTGAGGGGGCAAAGACAGGGTCTGTTGCTCCTGAGAGGCTGCTGGGTGGGGGAGGCCAAGCCCTGGGCTGCTGGCATTTGACCCAGCCAGTATTCCAGCCGCAGTGTAGCCAAGGGGGGTGTCTCTCAAAGACCAGGATGGGGGTCTCTGTGCACAAAGAAATCAGAGACCAGGGAGGGCAGGGATCAGGTGATCAGTAAGACCAGAAGCAGGAGCTTGGTGCGCTAGTGCACACCTGTAATCCTAGTGCTCAGGAGGCTGAGGCAGGAAGATCACCATGAGTTTGAGGCCATCCTGTTCTGCATAGTGAGTTCAAGGCCAGTCTGGACTACATAGTGAGACCTTGTCTCAAAAAAAAAAAAAAAAAAAGCAGACTTGAAGAGTCCCACTGGAATAGTTGGGCACAATCTAAGCATTAAAATAATGAAAATAATGCATCATAATTCTTTAAACTAGGACTTGTCCGTCCAGATTCATATAAATGAAGTTTGGTTAGGAACAAGATGGTGAGTGGTCTCAAAGCGTCAACCCGGAAAATACTAATTCACTGCCAAGGGAGGACGCGGTAGCAAGGACGCCAGGTATCACCTTGTGATCGGTCCTCGGCAATAGGACAAAGCAAGACCATGCGCCCCCTGCGGGACACAGCGAGAACAAGCCCGAGTCAGCTCCGTGGTTTCCTGCCAGAGGCGAACCCGGCCGGCGGAGGACACCAACCCAGGCTGAGCACATCTGCAGAGGGGGCGGCTGTCACCTTCCAGCGCAGGAAGGTCGGCCCCTAGGGGTGCGGCATTCAGTCCCTCTGTGCTGCCCCAGAGGGTGCTAGTAAGGAGCCCGTGGGTTCCCAAGCCTCATTGCCGGCAGGAAGGTCAGAGGGAGCCAGGGGTCACCTCGGCCTCCATCCATGGGAAGCTGGCTGGGGCCCCTGCAGAGGGAGACAGGCTGGAGTCATAACGATGCCTGGCCAGAGGTGGGAGAGGCCTGGGGGCTCTGCTGGCGCTGTCCCCTACTGTCCCCACTGCTCCCCCGTCTTATAGACAGGAGGCCTGAAGCACAGAGTCCAGCTGCTCCCAGGTCACAGCCAAGCTGGGGGCCCCTGGCCCTCGGGCCACTCTGCCCTTCTGGGAACCACTGCACCCAGACATCATAACCAAACTATCAGACACCGCCCTGGAGCCCAGGGCTGAAGTAGAGCTTCTCCCAGAACAGGGCAGGATGCCCCAGGGTGACTGACTGGGTTCCCCCCGGGCCTGGTGTCACAGTGAGATTTTACAACCGTTTTTGCTTCTAGTCTTGGAGTTCAGTTCTGAAGCCCTAAGGAGCATCTCCAGTGTCTGATGTCAGCTGGTCTAGAGGCCCAGAGCAAGCTACTTGGTGCCTCCTGCCTCAGTTTCCCTATTCATCCATCCTCAGGCCCTCGGGCACAGCAGCCCTTCACGGCCCCCCTGAGATACTGTCCTGAAAGCCACCTGGGTGTCCGAGCTGTGGAGCCTGTGGGATCCTCCTCCACCTCCCCCCGCCTCGTGACCCCCCTTTAGCTCCACAGGACTGCGTTTGCTCAAGGGACCGTCCTGGTTTATTCAGCAAATATTAGCTAAGGACAGCAGGAGATGAGGTCACTGAAGGAATGTTTACTGACCTCCACCCCACCCACCACGACTTGGTCCTTCTCCAGCCTGGACCTGGGATCAGGCCTTACCACGCACCTTGCCTTGGGCCCCGGGAAGAGTGCACATGGGACTCAAGGGGATTGGAATGTACTTGTGCCCCTGGCCTCCTTTCTTCTCCCCTCTCCATGGCCAGGAGTATGAGATTTCCACCACACCTTCGGGGGAGGCCCAGACACCCTCCGTGAGCTGGGCCTGGGGACAGCCGGCCCCTTCCACCCTGCAGAATAGTGAGTAAGAACCAGTGTTTGTGTTCACGCACACTGAATTGGGTGTGTTTGTTACACAGCGATAACTGAATGATACAAAGACCTGCTATGGGCCTCAAGGTTCTGTGGGAAGTCAGCACAGTCCCTCATGAGCTGAATTGTCTGGTGAGATGACAGTGAATCAAAATCAGACACAAGAGCATGGATGACAGTCTAGGCTGGAAGGGCGTGAGCCCCAGAGAGGAGGGAAAATCTTTTTTTTTTTTTTAATCAGTACCGGGGATTGAGCTTATCACCTTGAGCTTGCAAGGCAAGGGCTTATGCCACTGAGCTAAATCCCCAGCCTGAGGAGGGAAAATCTTGACAGGAAGCCCTGGGGAATCACAGTCATGGGGGGGGCACAGAACTTGGAGGAGGGGAAGGGCAGGAGTTGGAGGAGGGCAGGAAAGGCAGGAGAAAGTGCTGCATGGGCCTGGGGGCCTCAGACTGACTATGTAGCCCAGGCTGGCCTTGAATTCACAGTAGCCTTCCTGCCTCAGCCTCCCAGGTGCTGGGATTATAGGTGTGCACCACCACTTTCGGCCTTCTCAGTCTGCTTTGGCTTGCAGATATGTCTTTTCTCTTGGCCGTTAAGGGGCGAAGGAATGAGCCCACCCTAGGGCCTTGGGGTGCACCATCCCCGCCCTGGCCTGACCCATGGCCACTCCCCAGGTGCAGCTGCCCACTTCCTGCTGTGTGGTCAGGCTGGTCCCGGACTCCCGGGTCCTCTGTTCCGCTCTTGTCATTGCTGAGCTGGGCAGGCGCTGCTCGATCCCATCCCAACCAACACAGCCTGCGCTTCGGAGCAGCTCAGGCCAAGGCCTGGTTCTGCGGCTCCCTGGGGGACTGGAAATCTCCCCAGTCCATCCGCCTCCGGGTTTGCAGCATAGAATCCACAGAATTCCGGCAGCGCCCTCCGGGAGCGCCCTGTGGAATTGTATCTCTAAAGCACAGAGCCCAGGGCCTGGCATTGAAGAACTGCAGCTTTAACAAAATTCTCATTCGTCCGTGGGTTTGGACCCTTTACCAGGAACTTGCTGGCTTGACCCACCAGGGTACAAACATGATGGTCTTATTGGACAGCTGGTATACCACTGGTGGTACACGCAGGTCTAATCACTTTTATCAGTCATTTTACTAATAAAATTAATTTTAAAAATCTGTAAATGGACTGAATCTAGTTACTTGGGTTTGAATAATTACTGCCTAAATATAAATATTAATACTATTTATAGCAATTCAAAGTTGTAATAATCAAGACTGAGTGTGGAGGCGCATGCCTGTAAGCCCAGGACTCAGGAGGCTGAGGCAGGAGGATGGCTGAGAGTTTGAGACCAGCCTGGGCTACAAAGTGAGTGCAAGGCCAGCCTGAACTGCATAGGGACGCTCTGTCTCAAAAAACAAACAGCATCAGTAACCAACCAAGCAAACAAGCAAAACAAAACGAAAAAAACCCCTAAAAATGTTATGTAATCAGATTTATTGCTTCAAAGCACATTTGTTTATATTTGTGATTTTAAGATGTTTTATACGGAAAGGCAGCTGATTTGTGTGGACCGTGAGAAATGTAACGGCATTGGGCTTTTCTGCAGACACCACGGCACCTGCCTTTTCCAATAATCCTCCTGTACCCCAGTGGGGCAAGCTGATGTGATGATCAAACTCAAATCAGCAGCAAGACGTGTGAATCAGAGACCGCCATGAGCAGAACTGGCTTTTGTTGTTGTTGTTTTGAGACAAGGTCTTGATATGTAGTTCAGACTGGTCGCAAACTCTCAGATCCTCCTGCCTTAGCCTCCTGAGTTCCGGGGTTATAGGCATGCACCACCACAGCTGATTGGACACTGTAATTCTCTTCTTTCATCTCAATCTCTGCTACAGGGCAAGGGCCAAGACCTCCCCTTGAAGGAAAAGGCCTCCCCCCCGCCCCTGACCCCCCCAATTTCCCTGACACAGTGTCCTAGGCTCCATGGAGCAGGGCAGCAATAACGACACACTACGCTCCCAGAATTATTGTCCTGGGGGGGCAGGTGGGAGCTGATTCAGGCTCATTCTCCATCCTTGTGGGGTCCACAGGCACAGGTGCCCCTAGGGTGGAGGCTGCAAACATCACAGAGGGAACAGGCCAAGGGGCACCCTGGCCAGGCAGGACGGGCCCACCTTGAGCCGGGGCTGGACATGTTGTCTAGGCGGCCACCAGCACAGCATGCCCCGAGGTGGGACCAGCAGGAAATAAGTCCCCGTCTGTCGGAGGTGCCTGGCATTGGGCACCTTTGGGAGGAGCCTTCTGGGCTCTGCATACAACCTCAAAGATTGAACTGAAGCTGCTGAACACAAGTATTCTTCCCCTCCCCCAAGTGAAGGGAAAACGGATCAAAGACGTCCAAAATGATTCTTTGGTCTCTGTCTGTCACCACCTGAAATGAATCCATTTATTTTTATCGTCAGTTTTTTCCACTTAAATGGAAATTCTCTAAGACAGCACCCAGGTCTTCTTTGCTTATGTTCCTCTGAAATGCAGACCAGCACGCTGATTCAGTAGGTTCCTCAATATTTAATTTAAAAGTTAAAGTGGGTTTATAGTGACATGGTTTGTAATAGCCAGATTTTGGAAACAACCCAAGTGCCTATCAACTGGTGAATGGATAAAGAAGATGTGGGTTTTAAAAAAAATACATAGAGTACTACTCTGCCATAAAGAAGGACACGCTCAAGACACTTCTAGGAAAATGGATGCATCTTGAGACCATGCTTTTTTTTTCTTTTTTTTTAATTTTATTTTAAAGAGAATAAAACAAAAGAGGGCAGTACAGAGCAGATCAGAACAGGACAACATAGGCAACACAGTACTTTACATTAAGACAACCGGACATTAACAGTAGCTATCACAATATCTCTTTCTCTGCTATAGTTGAGCATAGTTTCAAATACAGTAATATCAAACATAACAAAACAGTATAAAGCCATTCAAAGAGTGAAAGAATTACAGGGCTTTCTGAACCGAATAACAGAAAATGATCAATGGGTACTATAGAGACCATACTCTTAAGTGAAATAAATAGGACTCACATGTGTAAATACACATTGTTTCTGTGGTATGAGAAACCAAAAGTATAAATAAGAACCATAATGTATAACAGGTATTGTGAAATAGGAAGACAATGTTCAAGCGGGAAGGGGAACAAGGGAGAAGGGAGGGGGAAAGGAAAGAAGGGAAATTTTTTTAAAATGAGAAAAGGAAAACGTGGAAACAAAGCTTTTGTAAGTGGGGAGGGCAGCAGGGGATGGAGGGATGGAGGGTAGGGGAATGGGAAAAAAGCCAAGTTATATCATGTGCGGGTTCAAATTCTCAATAATGAATGTGATTATTATGTATATTTAAAATGTACCAGTTGGGGCACGGATTTAGCTCAGCGGCATAAGCATCTGCCTGGCAAATGTGAGGTCTTGAGTTCTATCCCTAGTACTAAAAAAAAAAAAAATTACCAATAAAATATGATTGAGAAAACAAGTTAAACTGGGCCTGCCGGTGCATGCCTCTAATCCACACGAGACTCCTAATATTTGGTAGGCCGAGGCAGGAGGATTGCTGTGAGTTTGAAGCCAGCCTGGACTATACGGTGAGACCTTGTTTAAAACACAAGTTAGTTATGAAGTGAGCATGTGAATAAATACTGGAAGGTAGATTTCAAGTACTTAGATAGTATAATATTTGAGATATTCAAGATGTCGTGCTGTGGGGAAATATCCGGAAAGACACATGATGTCTGGAAGTAGGCACCGACATCAGCCTGCTCATGTTGTCTGGCTGGAAATGCTTTTAAGAACTTGGCAATAATTATTGTCATAAAGAATCAAGACCATTCTCAAAGTCACAGGAATTTGCTTATCACCCAAGGGGAAAGACATTGAAACTTCTCCAAAGCCCTGTCTCTCCCCAGGCAGGATTAACCGTGTCTAATAGAGCTATGCTGCCAGCTCATACTTGGCCAGCAGGTGTCGCTGTCTAACAGTGCCTGCTCCTGTGTTGAAATCGCCTGAATCTATAAATTGAATCAGTGAACCAAAGGAATCATGACTGTTATAAGATCCAAATCTCTAGGGACAGCCCTGATTTTGTTTTATATGGCCGGACACCTATCTTATGCCGGGGATGCATAATGGGCCTATATTTTATTAATATGCTCAGCTCTCTGTTTTTGGATTTTGCTGCATTTCTTTGTTATGGGACCCTGGCTTTCTGATGGAACTCATCAGAAGCCTTGGATTTCATTCTAACCCAATGCCATGCACAGGTTGTGCTCAGTCAGCGTTTGTTGAGCCATGGCAACCTCCTCCCCCAGTCCAGGGAACTGCGCAGAACAAGCCCACAGATAGGGAAAGGGCTTCTTTGCAGTGAAAGTACCTTGTTCAAGGTCGCACAGCTGGTGCCTAGCTGCGCTGAGGTTTGCATCAGGATCGTGGATTTCCAAATCCTTTGCTCATTCTCTGCAGAACTCAGAGAAGGGGACAGCTAACCTCGTGAGGCAGCAGAAATGTGCTGTCAGGGGCGGGAGGGTGTCTAAGACATGACCCAGCCATCAGTGGAAAAGAATCCACAGCAATCCACTCCCTAATGATGTATCCTTATAATTTTACTGAGTCAGATTAAAGAAGTAAGCAAGTTGTATCAACTGCATCACTAGTGCACATGATGAAATACACGGTGGGGGGGCTCCTGGGAACCCCGGGCCCCTCCCTTCCTACTCAGCCCTGTGGTACAGACAGGCTTTGACCGCAGGGCCAGTGTGTATCAGCTGATGTTACAGTGTTGCAAGTTAGTACAAATTTGTTTTTAAAAAAAACAAAAAACAAAAAACAATAGTATCAGCGGTCTCTATGATTTCAGCGGTTTTACACACAGTCTGGCCCTGGGGATTGCTTAACCCAGCTCTGAGCCACCAAATCACTGCTGCATGACCAGCTTGGTGACATCAGCCCACCTGCCCAGGTCCTACAGGGCAGGAATGTGGGTCCCCAAGGGGTCCTCCCCGGGGAGTCAGCAGGATCTGGTGAGATCTAGTGACATAGCAGAGCCAAAGAGGGACAGGATGACAGACTTTTCATTGGGAATGTCTCTTTCAGGGCTATCCCATCCAAGGTTTTGAGTTCCAAGCGACCCCATCCCTCTAGCGGAATGCCCTGTGCCCCAGCCTGCCCTGGGGGGTTTCCCTCAGCCCAGGGGGGTGCTGCAGCCCCAGCTCCACAGGATGACGAAGCCATCAAGGGACACAGGCTTCCTGCACAGTACAATAGACAGGTGGCTCTTCCCAGGCCAGCGGATCAGGGCACATAAGGAAGAACAGTACTCAAACCGCCGAGGGGCTAAGTTGCCGGCGCACTGCTCGCCTCCCCCGCACTGAGGATCAAACCTAGGGGGGCGCTCTACCGCTGAGCTAGGTGCACAGTGCTTTTTGCTCCATACGTTGAGCTCCCCCGGCTCTTTGAACTGGAAGCACCCTGGGTCACTGCTGACGGCCACTGTCCACCTCCCAGTCCTGGAACCTGGAACCCAGAGTCACAGGGAGAGCCGGGCTGCCCAGCAGGCCCACCTTGACCCCGCACAGCGTGGGGTTGGGAAATTAACGAGTCTGCTCTTAACACAGTAATTTCTTTCAAAGCTTCCCGGTCCACGGGACTGCTGTAGTGTGGACAGGGAAAGGGAAATTCCACAGCCTGCGGTTCTTGGAGGTGGGGGCCTTCCTGGAAAGCACACATTCATTCACTCACACACGCCCAGGGCACTAAGCCTGGGGCTGGCCGGGCACTGCGATGCCCAGGTGCCCAGGCCCTTAGAAGACGTCGAAACCGCAGTGGGTACCGCAGCAGCGCGGCGGGATGAAGGTAGAGACCTTGCTGCCCAGGCTACCAAGAAACTCCCACTCTCCGGCCCCGGGCCTCCCTCCAGCCTTTCCCAAAGTCGCCTCCAGGGGGACCGCAGCCCGGGGGCGGCAGCGCCAAGAACGTGGCTCGGATGCCAGGGTGAAGGAGGCTGCAGCAGCCTTGGGAGGGGGCGGCGGGCACGTGACGCACACAGGGACGCGCCC
>PVJX010010473.1:0-56831 GCA_004027295.1 Dolichotis patagonum
GACTTCAGCGCGGCTGCAGTGGGAATTCACGGTGCCTCTGGGTGGGTTGAGTGCAGGGCTGGTCCAGGCGAGCTGCACGCAGGGCTGTTCAGCTCTGCGTTCCACCGGCTCAAGCCAGTCACTATGGTGCGGATCACTTGTTCAGGTCAGGCAGGAATTCAGGCGGCTCGAGGAGGGTGCTGTGCTCGCTGATCTTAGCTTCTCTAATGGTAGTCCCAGGACCTCATATTCGAGTGGTTTTTTGCACTTTAGTTTTTTCTTGGGTTGTGAGAGTCCATCTCTATCTGTTTGGGTCTCTCCAGGGTATTTTATTCTGGCATTTGAGCTGTCTCTCTCAGAGAGGGTCTCTCCTGCTACCTACCAGTCTGCCATCTTGTCTTCCTCCTGTTTTACTCCCTTTAAAATGAAGAAAAACGTTAAAAATAAATTTAAATTGTTTTTTGAATTCTGATAGACTGCATTTCTGTTTCTTAGAAATAGTGCTCCTAGAAACTGCTCAAAATAGATTTTCTTAGAAAACAAAATTACATTAGATAGCAGATAATTTACAACTCCATCTTGTAGCCTAAACAATATTTAATTTATGGTGCACATTAACTGAATTACCCTAATGCAAGTCATTTTCTCTCTTTATTTTTGGATTAGAACAAGTTGAGATTCTGATTGAGAGTTTTATATAAATTTTCAGCAGATGGGTATGGTTACAAATGGCAACAGAATCAATAGAGTAATATTTTTGTTTTTTACAGTACTGGGGATTGAACCAAGAAATCACTTTAAGCCATATCACCAGCCTATTTAAAAAAGTATTTTACTGATTTAATTTTGAAAAAGAATCTAAGTGCCTAAATTGCCCAGTCTGAGCTTGAGTTTGTGATCCTTATGCCTCAGCCTCTAAGAGTGCTGGATTAGAGGAATACACCACTGCTTTGAACCTGAAAATGTGTGTTTAGATTGCTGAGAAAAAAAAAAAAAACTATATGTACAGTAAAATATTGTTCAAGAATTAGACAAAGTTCAATATTTTAATACAATCAATGTCAAGAAAATCATTATTAGCAATGAATAACTGTAGTTTAATTATCATTTAATATCCTAATCTTACACCTCAATTTCCATCACTTATGTTGAAAGAGTCTGGTTCTTAGGGAAAATTTGTGTGTCCTTTTCACACTCAAGTGCCCTTCTGTGGCAATCATATTCAGCTTGTGATACATGGCAAGTTTGAGTTTGAAGAGATATTTTTGTGCTTTTTCAATCAGCAGCAGAACTATGCTTTGTTTTGGTACAAGACTGGGTTTTAAAATGTTTTTCTGCCTAAGTCCCGGGGTTGAAAGCATTTGATTCTCTTTTCCTAAGAAGTGATCTATGGTTGATTCCTAAGACCGTCTTTCCCTCCCCAGAGGCAAATGAAGGATGCTTTTATTTCTTTTCCATTTTCCCAGACAGTAAGAGCTGTTTCCCTGCAGCTTAAGTATTTCCCTTCAGATGAAATAAAAATTCAAGGAAGTACACAGTGTTTCATGTCTATCAACCTTAGGTAACCAGTTTTTTTTTTTTTTTATGTCGCCACCAAGAGGGATTTTCTCTGATCCCCTCCCCCATTTTTCTAAGCACGCAGTTGAAGTCTTTAGAGATCTTTCAAATGAATGCAAACTCCATTTGTATCTGAGACTTCCAGGTTTTCTAAACTAATACTCTTCTTCACATGTGGCCTTTGGGAATTAACGCACTTTCATCTGGCTTTTTCCTACTAGAGTTTATGGCAGTCAGTTCTTTTTGCCATTCTTTGTCATCATGAAAAGGTATCCTGGTGCTGTCTCTTCAAAGGGTCTCATCGTTATATGCAATTCCTTGATTGATTTGCCACCTCAACTCTTTAATGAGATCAAGAAAAACTGTGAGCTTAAGATTATCTTTTTTAGTTACTGTAAGATGGGAGCAATATTTGTAGCTCCTTAAAGTAGAAGTGGAAACATAATATCCAGTTACTACCTGTCTGGTTTTTATTTTATTCATTGCTAATCATTTAACATTATCTTCCTTCAGAGAAATATATTTTTGCTTTTGAAAGATACTAAGGCCGGACACACCACCTTAGTATAATCACTGAGTAATTTTATTTGAAGGTGAAGTCTTTGTGAGGAATAAGCTGTGTCCATTTCTTAGTTATTCTTAATGTACAGACCCAGGTGATTCTCACTGAAAGGACACTAGTTTGAAGTCATTGTTCCTTGGCAACATATGAACTCCAATTCTATCCCTCAAACCTGATGAGATTGCCAAAATCTCATGACTTTTTAAGATTTAGACCAGTACTTTTTAATTTTTATATGTGCAGATTCTCCTAAGGAAAAAGTATGTATACATATACATACAGAGTATTTAGCTTGGTTCTGTAGACAGCCTTTTCCTCTGATATCTTGGGTTTAAATTTTTAAAATTTTAACCAGCTTTTCTAGCTGTTCTCAATGAGAAGGTTTTATACACACACACACACACACACACACACACACACACACACCCCACATGTATACATGCACATTCACATGCACACACATCTTCTATTACTAAAAATAAAGGTCTTATAAATAATATCTTTGTACTTAGAATCATTCTGCGTGTTCAAAGCACACTCTATGAACCATATATCTTCTAACTTGGACTTTCTTCTGATCTTATGTAAGTTTTAAATATAATTAAAATGGACAGTTTTCCTAAACAGCAGTAATACATTGCATGTGACATGTCTTCCACTAATCTTGTTTCCTTAAAAGGAACACAAATTCACATTAAGAATAGACAGACTGTTCTGTTTATTAGATGATCCCTGATTCATATACACTTGGGCAGACTAAGTCCTTCAGCATGAAGAACACCGATGTTTTAGTGTCTTTTTTAAAAGATACCCGCCTCTCTTCTCCCTTAGCTCACCTAACCATGATTCCAGAGCAGGAAGATACAAATACATAAGAGAAGATGATTTAAAACAATATCATGTATTTTATATTTCATTCTACCCTGGTGGATTAGATAAGTGATGGCTTGTGTTTATTTTACATGTTCACCTTGTTTGTTAGAAAGTTTTAAGTATTAATATTGTATTGTAAAATACAGGAATTAAAGGCTGGCTAAAATATGCTAAGAAATGCAGCTAATGTAATGGATAAGAATGCATAATTTGGAGGGGAGGCATTTACTAGACAAACAGAACAACCTATAAATACCAAAACTCAGTGGTTTAAGCCAATATCTTGGTCTGAGATACAAAGTGAAACTGGCTGGAAAAATCTAAATGTAGAATTACAGTAGGAGTGACTAACACCAAGCTTTAGAAAATAGGCAAAATGTGATATTTTACTCAGTTTAGGACTTTCATTCAGTTTTTGGACCTATGAGGTAGATATGGAGAGCTCTTTCTGTATTGATGACAAAGCATGAAGGTATGAATGGAAACAGCTCTACAGCCAGGACTTGGAGTAAAACATAGTGACTTCTGCTGTCATATAATTGAGCAAATCTTGCTACATGACAAGCCCACAGCAATAATGAGGAATATGTTGTCTGAGCGTGATGAGGTAGGTTATGGCAAGGACATAGATGCAGAGGGATAATGTGAAAATCAGGACCAGTAATTTGACCACATGTTACTTGAGTGTTTAGGCATTTAATACTTGCAGCAGGTTTTATGATAATAGGCTTTACTTCACTGTCTTTATTTTATTTTATTCAACATGATGATACTCATCATTTGAATATTTCATTTGCTTCTCTTACTAATTTTAATAGGCTGTAAAAATGTTATAAATTTAAATTTGTCATTTTCATGAATTTTTGGTCAATTAGACACTTGCACATAGATACTGAGATACAAAAATTAAATTCCACCAAGACACTTTTTGTTTCAGATACTTCTAAATGATCATGACAGCATTCCCCTCTGAGGTCAGCTAAAGGGTTCAACTCTGAATTCCAAGGAGTTATAAGAATTGCAAACTATTTACCGTTATACAAAATTTGAAAACTGGAAATAGCGGATTAGTTCAAATTTCAACTTCAGGAATTGAATGCAGAGTTACATAATATAAAGTTTTAGGTCAAAAAGATAAAGTCACAATGTGAATCTTGTATCTCTATTTGCTTCTAGCTCAGTCCTTGAGAGGTAGTCATTTTGTAATTAGCTGATCATTAATTATCTAATTACTTAAAAAGCTTAAAAATACATTGTTAATATAGTACCACTATGTTCAACTGAGAGTAAAAATGACAGGAATTTAATTTTTATTAATTTTTCTTACTTTTGGAAGAAATTATTACTACTCTGAGTAAACAAAATTACTACTCTTCCTGTACTAGAAAATATCTATACTTCAAAATATCCTCTGTAAGGTTTTGATGCTTCACCTAACATATAACAAGTGGCAAGTGATCTTCAAACATTTACACTGCTGCAGAGATCAAAGTAGCAAAAAAAAAAAAAGAAGGAGAGGTGGAAAGAAGGAAAGAAAGGAAGGGTGAAGGAGGAGAGACATAAAAAGTGAAAGTGAAGGACAAAAGGAGGGAAGGAAGACAGGGATGGGGAAACAGGTGGAGGGAAGGAGAGAGGGAAGGAGTGGGAAAAAGAATAGGGAGAAGGGAGGAGGAAGGAGGTGGGGAGGAGGCAAGAAAGGAAGAAGGAAAGAGAAGAACAAATTGAGTGTTTTCTTTACCTCAAAAAAGTATGACACTTGTTCTGACATAGATAGATGCACTTCTGTGAAATGTAAGTATCAGTGTAACTAATTGAAAACAGTCATCTTTACCATGTTTCTTTAATCTCTGAATGTATACTCAGTAATGTCTGCTTGAAGCTCAGCTCAAAATGCTTAAGTATGGGTCCTGGCTTCTACAAGAAATTCCAGTAACTCCCAATTTAATTTCTTTAAATTGAATTTAAATTTTTTTCTAATTCTTTATATTTGTCTTTACTTAATTTATTCATATTGTCTTTTACTTAATTTCTTTGTAATTTGATATTTTCTGTGAGTTCAGATCGTGGCTATCCTGCCCGCTGTCTTAGTTTTCACAAAGCCCTTTGTTTCTGCCTGTTTGTGTGTCTTAAAATCCTGGAGAGTGATTATTTGTGAAGATATAAATTGTGATTTCCCCAAAGGAAACAATCATGCTTTATTCATTTTTTTTCTAGAAGATGCAAAAAACTAGTTGCATAACTGTGCAACGAAGGTTTATCAGCTACCAATAGTTCCTTTGAACTAAAGGCACAAATTCCTGAAACTTGAAAGGGAAGCTGAAGAAATGTATCCCATAAAAAAGGATACTATCGTTTTGTAATTATTACCCATTTCCTTGTAGGAAAGTAGCTAACCAAGTCACTTGGGAAATTTCTAGGTCTAAAACACAAACTTAAACTGTTAAACATATTTTCTCATCATGCAGGCAGTAAGTATATATTTATTATACTGTTATGAATGCACCATAATAAAATTAATACCTTTTTATCTGGAACACAATAGCTACATTTTTTAATTGATTAAGTGTATTGGTACATTTTGGATATACAAAATGATCACATTCATCATAGGGAATTTGAACCTGCATATTTTATATCTTGATTCTTTTTTATCCCATCCCCCTACCTTTTTTCAACCTCTGTTCTCATTTATAAAAGATGTTTCCATTTTTTCTTTCTTTTCTCAGTCTTTTCCTTTTCCTGTTCTTTATCCCCTCCTCCTTCTCTAGTTCCCCTTCCCATCTGAACATTTTTTTCCTATTTGTGATAACTATTATACATTTTGGTCCTTATTTACATTTTCATTGTCTCACACCAGATAAACAATGCAATAGTCACACAAGTGTGTCTAATATATTTCACTTAAGAGTATGGTCCCAAGGTGCATCCATTTAGCTAGAAATTTCTCAAGGTTATCCTTCTTTATGGCAGAGTGGTAATCCATTGTATAAAAAAATCTTTATCCATTCTTTGGTTGATGGACATTTGGACCATTTCCAAGATTTAGCTATTCAAAACAGTGCCTAAATATAGGTGTTTATACATTGCTGTGGGGTGATGTTTTTAATTCTTTCAGGGAGATACCAAGAAGGGCTAGGTCAAATGGAACCCGTTGTTTGATTTTTGATAAATGTCAACACTGATTTCCAAACTAACAGTGTTGCAGACTAACATTGTTCCAACTAACATTGGAGGAGGGTTTCTTTTTCCCCACAACCCTGCCAGTATTTGTTGTCAGTTGATTTATTGATAATAGACATTCTTTGAGGAGTGAGATAGAATCTTGGTATTGTTTTCATTTGCATCCATCTAAATCCAGTGAAGATGGACATTTTTCACATACTTATTTACTGTTTTTACTTCTTCATCTTAGCAGTATCTGTTCATTTCAGATGTTCATTTTTGAATTGGGTCTTTAATTTTGAGGGTCTAATTTTTTTGAGTTCTTTATATATTCTGAGTATTAGACCTTTATCAGAAGAATATCTGGGAAAAAATTTTTCCCACTCTATGGGTTGTCTCTTCACTCATTTGGAGACTTCTTTTGCCATGAGGAAGATTTTTAATATGATGATATTTTTAATATTATGAGATCCAAGTTGTGATTCTTTGTAATATTTCTTGTGAGTGTTGATTCTTTGTAATATTTCTTGTGACATTGAAGTTTGGTCATATAATCTTTGCCTACACCTATGTCTTCAAGATCTCTACCAATTGTCTTCCAGCAGATTTAGTGTTTCCTTTTTAATATTTAGATCTTTGGCATGTTTTGATTTTGGTTTAGTGAATGATGAGAGACACAGATCTAGTTTTAGTCTACAGCATGTGGAAAACCAGCTTTTCCAGAACTGTTTATTAAAGAGGCTGTCTTTCTTCTAGTGCAGGCATTTGATCTCTTTGTCAAAGATAAGATGGATAGGTATGTTTGGAGTTGTTTCTGTATCTTTGAATCTGTTCCTTTGATCTTAAGGTCTGCTGTTTGGCCACTACTATGCTGTTTTTATTACAGTAGTTTTGTAATATAATTTCAAGTCAAGGATTGTGATCCCCCCTGCATTGCCTTTGTTGCCCAGAATTGTGTTGCTATTATATGTCTCTTCTGGTTCCAAATAAATTTTAGAATTGTTTTCTCTAATCCTCTGACATATACTATCAGTATTTTGAGCAGGATTGCATTAAATCTGTATAACAATTTTTGCAGTATGGCTGCTTTCACTATGTTGATTCTTTCTACCCAAGAGCAAGGGATATATTTCCATTTTCTGATATCCTTTTCAACCTCCCTTTCCAGAGTACTAAAATTTTCTTTTATTTCCTTTATTAGATTTATTCCTATTTTATACTTGATGCTATTGTGAAAGGTATGGTTTCCCTAATTTCTACCTCAGTGAATTTGTTATTCGTGTTTAGAAATGCTGTTAATGTTTGAGTATTGTGTTTATATTCACCTACACAACTGAATCGGTTTATGAAATGGAGACGACTTTTGGTGGGCTTTTGGGGCTTTACTATGTTGAATATCATATCGTCTGCAAATAATGATATTTTAACTTCTTCTATCTTCATTCCTTTTATCTTTTGCACTTGTCTAATTGCTCTGGCTGATGTTCCCAGAACTGTACTGTATAGGAGTGGTGATAGTGGACATCTTTGTCTTATTTCTGATATTAAAGGTAAAACTTTGGGGTTTTGACCATTAAGTATGATTTTGGCTGTTGGTTTGTCATGAATGTCTTTTATCAGATTGAGATATAGACCATCTATTCTAATTTTCTTCAGGGTTTTTATCATGCACAGATGTTGAACTTTGAGAAATGTTTTTTGTGCCTCTACCAAGATAGTCGTCTTTGTGTGTGTGTGTGTGTGTGTGTGTGTGTGTGTGTCCTTAGCTCTATTAGTATGCTGTACTGCATGTATTTATGTATATAGGTTGAACCATCCTTGCATCCCTGGGATAAATCCTGCTTAGTCATAGTATATAGTGTTCTTGATGATTTGCTGCATTCTGTTTGCTGGTATCTTATTGAATCTGTTTGCTATGTAGGTTGGCCTGTATTTGTCTTTTTTGGTTGGATCCTTCTCTGGTTTTGGTATTACCTGATACCAAATTCCAGAAATTCATTTCCAGAAATGAATTTGGGAGTGTTTCATCTCTTTCAGTTTCATTAGAGAGTTTGAGAAACTGCAGCATTACGTCTTCTCTAAGTGTCTGATAGAATTCAGCAATGACTCCATAACAAGGCCTTGGATTTTCTTTGTTGGTATGTTTTTAATTACATCTGCAATTTCATTGATTGATATTTATCTATTTAGAATTTTTTTTATTTTGTTGGTTCAGCTTTGGTAATTCATATGTATCTAGGAAACTGCCCATTTTTTCCTCAGATTTCCATATAACTACAAGTAAGTAGGTATCTGGAAGTAGGTTCTGGAAGTAGGTATTGATGATCTTACGGATTTCTGCAGGATCTGTTAGAGTTCACCATTTTCATTCCTAATTGTATGTATTTGAATATTTCTTTTTTGATAAGTTCTTTTTTTGAGAGGATTTATCTTTCAAAGAACCAATTCTTCCATTCATTGATTCTTTCTGTTGTTTTCTTAATCTCAATTGCATTGATTTCTGCTCTGATCTTTATAATTTGTTCCCTTGTATATGCTTTGGCCTTGACTTGTTTTTTTTTAGAAGTTTGAGGTTCAACATTAGGTTGTTTATTTGAGCTTGCTCTGTTTTTCTAATATGGGTATTTACCACTATAAATTTCCCTCATAGGACTGCTTTCACTGCATCTCATCAGTTTCAGTATGTTCAATCAGCATTATCATCTAATTTCTTATATAATTTCATCTGTGACACATTGGTTGTTCACAAGGGTGTTATCCAATTTTCATATGTGTCTGTAGTTTTTATGGTTTCTTTTGCCATTGATTTCTAACTTTATTGCACTATGATCTGATAATATGCATAGAACAAATTCACTTCCTTTGCATTTACTTAAGGATGTTTTGTAAACTAATATGTGGTCTGTTTTGGAGAACATCCCATATGCAGATGAGGAGAATATGTATTCTAATGTTGTACAATTGAACACTCTGTACACATCTACTAAGTCCTTTGGTTCATAGTTTTGGTTCAGTTCTGGTATTTACTGATTTTTAATCTAATTCATCTGTCTATTTGTGCCAGTGGGGTATTGATGTTCCCATTATAGCTGTGTCAACGTTTACTTGATCTTGCATGTTCATTAATATTTGTTTTATATATTTAGATATGTGGTACATATATATTGATGATTGTTTTCTCTTGGAGTTTTCTCTTTACAAGGATGTAGTGACCTTCTTTGTCTCTTTTCATCAGTCTTGGCTTGAAATCCACTTTGTTTGAAAATAGAATTTCTACTCCTGCTTTTTCCAGGTTCCTATCACATGGAGTATTGTTTTCTATCCTTTGAATTTTAGTCCATTAGTTTTTTTGAGGTAAATGTGTTTCTTGCATGTAGCATAGTTTTGGGTCCTGTTTTCTGAATCATTCTCCCAGTCTTTTTCTTTTCATTGGTGAATTGATTTATATTTTTTTTGGTAGTAGGGATTGAATTTATGACCTTGTGCTTACTAGGCAAATGCTTGAGTCAGTGAGATAAATCCCTGGCCTTGGTTTTTTTGAACTATTTATCCCCAAGTCTGTTTCTTTTGATTGATTAAAACTGATATATATTGGTTTATGCTTGTCATGTTGTCCTTTGTGAGTTCTCTGTCTGTCTCACTGTTTAATTGCTTGCCTTGCATGGTAGCTTCTTTCTGTTGGTGTTATTGAAATTGTGGTCTTCACTGTCTCCTAAATGTTGTTGCAGAATATTTTGTAGAGCTGGTTTGGTGATCATGAATTTCCTCAGTTGTTCTTTGTCATGGAAGTATTATACTTATTCATTAATTCTGAAAGATACTGTTTTAAGGTACATCAACCTGGGTTGATGTTGTTTTCTTTCAGGACTTGCACTACTTCAATCCAAGATCTCCTTGGCTTAAGGGTTTGTTTTGAGAAGTCTGCCATAATTCTGATGGCCTTTCCTTCAATAGGTGCTTTGTTTCTTTCCTCTAACAGTTTTTAATATTCTGTTCTTGTGCTAAGTTTCTGGAATCTTGATTATTATAGTTCTTGGTATAGATTTAGTCATCATTGATTGGAGTTCCATATGTCTCACTTATCTGTATGTCAAGTTCTTTTTCCATGCTTGGGAAGATTTTTGCCATTACTTCTGTGAAAAGGTTTTTATGTCATTTCAGCCGTCTCCTCCTTTTTTATTGACTCATCAATCAAATGTTGTTCTTTGCATCCTCTTGCAATTGTTGAATTGATTTTTCATGGTCCCTTGCTATTTTTTGAGAAATCTTTCTTTTTGTGATGCTAACCATAATCCTGTCTTCTAGATCTGATATTCTGTCCTCACCTTGATTCAGGTAGGTGTGTATGCTTTCAATGGAATTTTTATTCTCCTGGGTATCAGTTGAAATTGTTTCATGGATTTCATTTCTTTGCTTGGGTGGGCATTCATGGATTCCATCATTCTCCTAGGCTCCTGTGTCTATTATAGGTAAACTGAGCAAATCCTTCATTTTTATCATCTCTTTTTTTTACCTGGGAGATTATTTCTCATCAGATTTTCTCTATAGGGTGATTGACCTGTGTTTTTCCTTCTGCTGCTACTATTTCTGAAAAGTCATATTGGGTGACTTCTGATTTCCTCTATCTCCTCATCCCCTGTACTTGTTCTGAGTAGGCTGGAGGTCTGAGATTGCATTTTACTTGTGTCCTGTCATTTTCTATTTTTAAAATTTTAACTTTTTTTTCTGTGTTGATGCTTATAAACTGCATATTGTATGTAGCTTTATCACTAGCATCTAGGCTTCTGTAGGAAATGTCTGTTACTCAGAGATACCATCTAGGTATAGTTGGCTCTTGGCCTTTGTGTCTGCCCCAAGAACCTACCTTCCTAATTTATTAGAGATGAGAATTTTCTATCTAGTTTTCTCAGCACCCAGTCCTTTGGTGCTGGACTATGGTGACAATTAATGACCACAGACAGTCATAGTATTGTTTCACAAGGGAGAACAACTGCTTACAACAGTATGACACCTTGGCTAAAGTAGTAAAATTAGCAATAACAATAGGGCAAGCAAAATCTAGAAACTGACAAACTGTAATAAGTATTAATTTGGTACTTTTAACCATAGGAGCAAGATCTACACAGTTATATAACAAAATCTAGTATAAACCAGGAGCGTCTATGCTTTTAGTTTGCCCTAAGCAATTTTTACCTTGTAGGGGAAGGGGATTTAAGGAGGATAGGGAGAAAATTGAAATATAATTGTAGAGAAATATAATAGAAGCAAACGTGAAGGACAGAAGATGATTATCCAAGCTTTGGGAAACTGGAGAAGAACAGGAGAGAAAGAATTAAGAAGAAAACAAAGGAATAATGAAGTGAACCAGGGAGACTAGAGATAGTCTTCACTAACATGAAAATATTTTTTAAAAATCAATAAAACTAAGGAAAGAAGAAAAAGACAAGACAAAACAAATAATAAAATTAAAAACTGAAGCAACCAAAAAATGGAAACGAAACAAGCAACCAATAGCCAAAAAACCAACAAAAAACAAGCCAAACAAAGACCAAAAATTTCTACGGTGTCCTCAGTTCTGTGGTAGTGTCTGAGTAGGAGCCCAATTTTTACTAAATAACCCTCTCCAGTCTGCAATAGGATTAGTGCTGGGCGCAAGACTGACATTAGCCTCTAGATATGGGGCCTTGTGTCACTCTTTGGCCGACAACTTTCTGTATGTCTTTTGGTGGCACACCCGTTTCCTTACCGTATCTGTCACTGCATCATTCTCCCAGTTCCTGTGAGGCCTTCAGACAGAGAGAGGTTGCTCCCAGCCCTGGGTTCAGTTGCGCCCTACTGGCTATTGTGCAGCCTCCTCTGTCCCTCTCCACTGGCTCTCTGTCCTGTCTGCTGACTCATTGCCCCTGCACTCTTGTCTCTCTGGCACCATAAATAGTTATTTCTTGATACTGTTCATGATCACTGTTTACCATATTTTAAATTTGGTAACTTAAAAATCATGCATCTGTTTCTTTAAAAAGTTAAATCTAGGGCCAGAGACTTAGCTCAGCGGCATAAGCACCTGCCTGGCAAGCACGAGGGAGGTCGTAAATTTAATCCCCGGTAATAAAAAACAAAACAAACAAACAAACAAAAAGTTAAATCTGCCAGGCACAGTAGTAGAGCATACCTGTAATCCCAGCTCTTGGGAGTCGGAGGTAGGAGGATTGCTGTGAGTTTGCAATCAGCCTAGGCTACAAAGTGAGCTCAAGGCCAGCCTGAGATGCATAGTGAGACTTCGTCTCAATAAAAAAAAAAAAAAGTTAAACTTTAGATTTTGTTAAAGCACACTGAAAATCTGATAGAATATTTAAACTAGTAGTTCTGGAGCTACACAGCATAACTGGACATCATTTCATAAGGGGGATTTTTGTAAAGCTTTTTTGGTTGAAACACGTTATTGTTACTTTAGGTGCTGACTATTCTGATGTGGAGTTTCAATTGCCTTGAATAAAGTAGAAACATTGTATGGCTTGGATGACTTACATTTCACATTGGTTTGAGCAAGATGACTGGTATGAAGGACTACAAAGAGTAAGATATATTTATATTGTAATTATAATTTTTTTCTTCTTTGCTTCTCATGCAGCTCTATTCTGTGTCACTTCTATTGTTGACATGTTTGTATTATAAAATTCTGAAGGTGCATAATACATTTATTTGATAGGTTTAAGGCAGGGGTAAAATACAATTTATAAGGATGATTATAATTATATATTGAGGAAAAGACATTTTTCTCTAGGCATTCATCGTGGTTTCAGATGAGTTCTTGGTAATGTTCTCAGATTGTCTTTAAGCTTGAAATATAAAATGGCATTTGGTGCAATGTGATTAATGTACTAAAATAGCAATATATTTGAGTCACTTTACATAAAGAAAAAATGTTAATGAAATAAGTTAAATGAATGCTAAAATTATATTATAATAACTTTTTCAAAGGAAATGCAAAACATTCACAGGAAGTGTGCTATCTTGCATCTGATAAATTTATGGGCAGTTAGTTAGGTTTCAAAATGAATTGTAGTGTTAATCATACAAATAATATTCTGATGTATTATTGCGATTATAAAAAAATGCTACTTAAAATATACTATGTTAAAATGGATTTAGTTAGAAAAATATAATTTCTCTCCTATTTTGTTCACTTCAATAGCAAATTTATTATTTAAGTGAAGACTGAACTGTTCATTAAATTTTGAACAAAAAGAGCCTTGTTCAAGGACTTGTGTTGCTAAAAATATGCAGTATGTGATTTTTCTTCTTTTATTATTTCATACCCACATTTTAATCAAATCAGTGTCACTATATTTTCTCATTATACTAATCTTTTATTTCTAAATCTTCTGTAGTATGACACCTCTTGGGCTCTTTTTCAGATACTTTCCATAGCTGTAGAACAACCTCGTAATGATATCTGTAGTGAGTGGGTATCTAACTCTGAAGATTTGTGAATCATAAAGCGTTCTTCAAAAAAGAGTTTGAAAATTAGTGAATAGCTTTGCATCTTGAATTCTAGCCTTATCCTTAAAATGCTTCAGGTTATGAGTTTAATTTTAAGCCTCACTGAACACACACTACACACACATCATTCACTCACACACATCACACTGGAATACCTGTATCCTTTATTTCTAATTTGAGGATGCATTTTAAATATAATAAAAATGCATTTCTTATGTTTTAAAAGAGAAGATTGTTTTATTTATTTTTTCACATGCAATCTATGTTTTTCCACAGGAGGTGCTAGAGATGATAGTTTAATTTGGGGAGGCAAGGGAATGTAGATATCCTTTTTTCACTTGTTTTACATTTCATTTACCTATTGTACAAAGCGTCTTTATCATATATTCCTGTTAAATTTAATGGTACAGATTTATGTGTGTGTGTTTCATATGGCATGAGTTTGAGATAAAAATAGGGTTTACATTAAAAAATATGAACATAATGTTCCTGCAAAGGTTGTAGTTGCCAGGCTACACTGTCAGCTGCATGTGAGATGTGACACTGTAAAGAAATCTAAACGTTACACACATCAGGAAGCACAGTCATGGATGCATTTCTACGCTTTTACAAGACTTTGTTTTTTTTGTTTATCAGAGGCTTACTATCTGTAGGAAGGAAAATATCCAAGCCAGCTTACTGTAGCTTTCCATAATGAGCAATTCCAGCTGCCTAAGCCATCTGGTTCTGCCTAAGGAGTGTGGTGGTGGTAGTGCTGAGAGCTGAGAAGAACTGGTCAAGGGTAAACTTTCATCCAAAATCTGAAACCTAATGCAGGGCTATAGACTGCTTTCCCAGCCTCTAAACAGTGCCATTTTATTGCTAAAATCCTATTTAAAGCATTTATTTTTACATGATAACAGCATGTGCACCTATTACAAAAAATTATAAAATGCGCTAGAAGACAAAAAACAATATGAAGATACAGATGTAGTGTCAGAAGCAGTCAGTTTCCTCCCAAAATTAAATACTTATATAAGTAACAATGTGTATAAGGAAATTTATAAAATTCTAATGAAAGAAATCAAAGAACTAAAT
The DNA here is from genome assembly GCA_004027295.1 of Dolichotis patagonum. Classification (NCBI taxonomy): domain Eukaryota; kingdom Metazoa; phylum Chordata; class Mammalia; order Rodentia; family Caviidae; genus Dolichotis; species Dolichotis patagonum. The sequence goes on from PVJX010010473.1 coordinate 14,711, forward strand.
GGACAGATATTCTATGTTTGTGAATAAGAAAACTCAGTATCATTAAGATGGCAGACTTCCCAATTTGGTCTATAGGTGTATCAAACTTCCAACCAAAATCCAGCTGGTTATCTTGTGAACATTAATAAACTGATGCTGCAGGTTATTTGGAGAGATAAGAGATTCAGCATTGTTAACTTGACATTGAAAGAGAACAAAATTTGTGGTTAATGCTACCCAATTTCAAGATTGATTATAAAATTTCAGTAATAAAAGCCATGTGGGGTATTTGCAAAAATATTGACAAATTTAAAAAAGAATAGACTCACACTACATACTCAGCTGAGCTTTGACAAAACATCAGAAACAACATAGTAGATCAAACACAGTCTTTTCAACTAATGGTGTTGGACCAACTAGAAATGCACATACAAAAAGTAAATGTAGACATAGACGTCACACATTCTACAAAATATTAAAAAATTAAAAATATATTAAATTCTAAGCGAAAGAGAGGTGCAGAATGGATTTTTAAAAAATAGTTCAGGCTGGGGATTTAGCTCAGTGGCACAAGTGCCTGCCTGGCAAGCTTGAAGTCACGAGTTCGATCCCTACTACTCCAAAAAAAAAAAAAAAAAAAAAAAAGTTCAACTTTATGCTGTCCGCAGTTGCTCTAATTTATGGTATTTAATTTTCATTGTGCACTTGATTAGATTAAGAAACTCCTGGAAAGGTGATTGAATCACGGAGGTCCTATATTTATGAATGGATTAATTAGGCTAATATAGCTGAATGTGCTGAGTGGAGATGGGAGTAAAGTTGATAGGGAGATCACTATATATATCTTTCCCTGTGCTTTGCTTCCTAGCTCCGTGAGGTAAACAAGTTGCTCCTACGTGACCTTTTTCCATGATGTTCCTGCCTTGGAACCAGAAACCATTGTCTAAAACCTCTGAAAAACCAAAAATATCCTTTCTCCTTTAATTTTTATGTGTCAGATAATTTGCACTACCAATGAGAATACAGAACACTAAACTTATATATGAGGACTAAAATTGAATGAAATTGAAATGCTACAAAAATATTTTCCATTAAATAGTACCAAAAATAGAGTGTGATGGTTATACAATGTGAATAAATTTGACTTAAAGAAAAAATGCTGTTAGAGTAAAGGATGATCTAAAATTTTAAAAATTCAGTGCACAAAAGATATAATAAGTATAAACATTTTTGCATTTAATATGACACCATTAGGGAGGGTAGGGGAATAGGAAAAAATAATCGAGTTATATCATGTGCAGGTACAAATTCTATATGATGAATGTGATCATACTGTATATCTACACCATACCCATAAAATCTGATTGAAAAGAAAAAAAGACACTATCCAAACATGTCAGAAAAAAACTGACTTAATTGAAGGGGAAAATAATCCTACAACAATACAGAATCTAGTATCTTGAGTTTGGTAATAGACACAAAAACCAGAATGGAGATCAGAAAGAAGATGGAGAACCCAACCCACTTATTAATCCAACTAGAGTTAACAAACATGTACACACACCCTTCACAGCTTCATATGCAGTCTTGTCAGGTACACATGGGAGATTTACCATTATAGAAAACATTAAATCACAAATGGCATCTCGATCAGTTTTAAAAGATATCATCTTCTGTCACCACAGTGGGATAAAGTTAGGAGTCTGTAACAAGAAGAAAACTGAAAAATTCTCAAATTTCTTGAAACTAAGTTACCCACTTTTCATCAGCTTATGAAAGAAGAAACTACAAGGGCAAATAGAAAATATAAATAAAGAAAAACAAAAGCCCAATACAGCAAAACTTAATGGAATGTATGAATGCAATGCCAATGGATAAATTTATACATATAAACATGTATGTTAAATAATTAGAAAGATCTCATATCAGCAATCTAAAAACCAGAAAAAAGAAAAATTTGTAAATAGAGTGACAAGAAACCAGAAGAAGTATGAACTAAAATCTAGTAGAACATAGGAAATAATATCATAGCAGAGATAAATGGCATGGAGATTAAAAGAACAGAGAAACCAGGGAAACAAAAAGTTTATTCTTTGAAAAGATGAATAAAATTCACAAACTTTAGGTGAATATTTCAGGTCAAAAAAATAAGATGAAGCTCAAATTATTATAATTGAAAATAGAAATATTACAACAGATTCTACTTAAAGACTATAAAACAGTAGTAAGAACAAATGTATGCCACAGATTAGATAACCTACAAGAAATAAACCAATTACTAGAAAAACAAAAACAAGGTGACACAATGAAGAAACAGAAAGTCTGAATAGTTTCATAACCAGTAAAAAAATTGGATCAACAATCAAAAATCCTCCAAAGGTCATAAAGCTGATGCCTTTACTAGTGAATTCTAAACATTTAAGAATACCAAACCTTCTCTAATTTGTAAAAAATTGAAGATGAAGGAATATTTTTGAACTCATCTGGCAACCTCTAGATTCTAAAGCCATAGATACTACCAAAACAGAAAGTATGACTTATAATTTTCTTATAAGCATCATTGTAAAAATCCTCAATAAAATACTAGAACAGTATATCTAATAGTATATTATAATAATTATATCACATTACCAAATGGGATTCAGCCATGAAATAGGACAGTGGCACAATATGTGGAAATAAGTAATATACTATGTTTACAGGTAAAGGGAAAAATACACAGAATTATCCCAATATTCAGAAGAAGCATTTGACAATAGTCAACATTATTTCATGATATAAACACTCAAGAACTAGAAATGAGAAACTACCTCAAAGCAATAAAAGCTAATGATAAAATCAACAGTCAGTGATGAATAATCAAAAGCTTTTCTGTAAGATCTGGAAAGAGTATCTGCTTTCACCACTTCTATTCAAAATAATACTAGAAGTTGTAACTACAGTAGAAAACAAAGTAGATATTCAAGGTGTACAATTTGATGATTTCATGTTTGTGTGTATTGTATGCTGATAAAAATTCAAAAATTCATAAGAACTAATAAATCCAGTAATAGAACAAGATTAAAATGTAGTTGCTTTTGTATACACTAATAATGAACAATCTGAAAATAAGTTTAAGAAAAAATTTGATCTAAACAGCATCAAAGTCAGGCATGACATCACACACCTGCAATCCCAGCGCTTGGGAGGCTGAAGGAGGAGGGTTGAGTTTGAGGCCAGCCTGGACTTCAAAGTGAGTTCAAGACCAGCCTGAACTGCATAGCGAAACTCTGTCTCAGAAAGAACAAACAAATAAATAGTGTCAAAAAGAATAAAATACTTAAGTGTTAGCTTAACCATAGACATGAAAGATTTGTCCAATGAGAACTATAAACCCTAGCAGAAACAATTTAAATAGTTAGCAATACAAAATACAATTTAAAATACAATTGCAATTTAAAAACTTACAATTTAAAATGCAAAATACAACTTAAAAATTTAATGCAAAAATAAAAAAATTGTAGCACGTTTATGGTCATGTATTTGAAGATTTAATGTTCTTTAAATTCAATACTACTCAATGTGATCCACAAATTCAATATAATAACTATTAAAATCTAAATTATGTTTTAACACAAATTTTAAAAATAATCCTAATATTTACATGGAATCTCAAGGGACCCTGAACAGTAAAACTGAAGAACTCACATGTTCTGTTATTGAAATTTACTACAGTGATATAATAAATAAGAGTGTCATACTGGCATAAAGATAAATACATATAGAGAAGACAATGGAATAGAATAAAGATTCCAGGTATGTGTCCCTACCTATATGGTCAGTGGTTATTTAACAAGGATGCTAAGACCATTCAATGGGGGAAATGATAATCTTTTGAACAAATAGCACTGAGGAAACCAGATGTCTGTCTGCAAAAGAATGATGTTAGACCCCTACCTGACACTGTGTACAAAATCTGAAATGGCTTAAAACACTAAATGTAAGATCTAAAACTTTTCTTACTGACTTGGTCTTAGCCCTGGCTGTGCTTCTGCTGCACTGTATCATCTGCTTTATTGGGTTGTTTATTTCTCTTCAGTCCTATCACTAAATGAATTTTTATTCAAATATAAACTTGCTTCCAACTTCTTTCTCTTCTCAGCAGTGAGCAGTATTTATTAACCCAGTCTACTGTACTTCAAGTAATTTCTTTGAGGATACAAAGTCAATGTAAAATCTATGAAGTTCCATGACAGAGGTCACAGTTCTCACAGCACTGGCCAGTAGTGTTTAATATCTGAATTTACTTCTTTAAGTAAATTGCTAGTTTTTAAAACTGACATTTCACAGAAAACACCTATTTCAGTTTTTCTGGGAAGTTCTTCAGTCTGTCAACATGGAATAGTCTTTGCTAGTGAGACTTTATAGATGAGATAGGAACTTTTTCTTCACTCCACATAGGTTTCCCAATCTTTGAATATCATGTCAGTTGGCATTTTATGATATTTTGCTTCTCTACATTAAATTACCTATCTTAATATCTATTTAGGCTTGAGAATTTTAACTCCTCTAAAAATGTAAGCTAAGATTCATAGTAGTAGTAAAACTTTCATTAAGGACATAAAGATAAGGATTGGAAATTACATGTAAAATTGTGATCAAATAACACAAATAATTGATAATTTCTTCAAATTTGTTTTTTCAAGGCAAATATGTCCCAGGTAAGGCAAGTGGGATTGCTGGCTGCTGGATGTCAGCCGTGGAACAAGGATGTATGTGCTGCCAGTGGAGACAGATTTGCCTATTGTGCGACTCTTGCTATCTATATTTATCAGGTAAAATATTACTAATTTTTCTTAATTTTTAATTGTAGGTAATATTTAATTAATATTTAATTATCTATTTCATGAGAAGCATAATGCTACAACTTAATGTTTGCATTTTCTACTATGTATTATTTTTACTGTATTGAGTTTTTAAAACATTTAGAATATGTTTACATTATATTTTAAATTAGTGACAAAATTGATATGAGAAAATTACATCAGTTAAAGTATGTGGATAGTAAACTAGAGATTATTGTATTAAAATTAGCTCAGTTATATTTAGAAATAGTCTTGGGAGGAAAACCTTTATAACTACTCTCTATTCTAGCTCCATTATGTCATCTCTTACCAGTTCCCAATTTAGAGAGCCAATGACCTCTTGAATATTTTCATGTAGAGGAGCCATAAACATCTTAAATCTAAGTCTAGTCTTGCTCTGTAAACAGAGACAAAATCTCAAGTCACTGACTAAAATTTCCCCTATGCTAATACATGAGTCATCTTTGTCTCCATAGTAACCAACAATGATTCTAGTATTTTGTGTTTCAGTATCTTCTTTATATCCTTCTCACCTGATCTACTATAATGTGTGTTAGTAGTCTCTTTACCTCTAATTTGGCTCTGTGAAATTCATCCTTAAGTGTAATCAATAACCTATAATGAAAAAAAATGTTTTAAATTATCAATTATGTACTGCTCTTCTGTAACTTCATATTCAGGCTTCATAGTGTCTTCATAGTGTGACTTACAAGGTCTTTCACGATCATCTGCCTCTGTTACTTTCTTGCTTTACATTACAGACATACTAAAACAATTGAATTTTAAAAGCTTCTCAGATTCTTTTATGTCTTACCTTTGCTTTCACTGATTTTTCAGTTTGCCACCATTACTTATTTAGAGAACATTTTCTCATCTCTCCAATTTCAGCTGAAGTGTGCAAATGCTTTTTTGAATCTCTACTTTTTCACATTACTTGTGAAAAATCTCATAAAATGAACTGTTTCTATACAGTTCTATTTACACGAAATGAGTCACCCTCATTTTTAAATTATTAAAATTTTACATACTCTGGAATTTAGTAGACACTCATTAAATGTCTTGAATGACATTTGCTACTTTTAAACTACTTTTAAAAATCTTGAAACATCACCTCTCTTCAGTGTAGTAAAAGCCTTTTTCACTGTTATTTTTCATTATTCCTATAGTTTATTGAAAATTTTAAAAGCAATAAGGCTTATCCATAAAAGAATTCGGTTTCTACAGCATAGAATAAGGTCTTTTGTATTCAGTTCATCAAGACTGTAAATGCCTAGCAATAAAAGTGTGATTTCAGTGCAACTCATACACTTTCACTTCCCATCCCTCCTATACGTTAAGACAATGATGTGCTTTCCAAATGCCTCCTTTTCTCTCTCATCTGTGTCCTTTACGCTCTGCATGTACTACCAAGCTTCTCACTTCCAGTTTCCTCGTATAAAATTTCTCCCCTAGTTTTAAGGCGATATCTTCTTATCTCTTTCCTAAAGAAGAGGAACTTATGAGGCATGACAAACTGTTCTCAAAAGTAAACATGAGAAGAAACTGAGATAATACATATAATACTTAATTTTTTAAGTTTGCATGTGTCTGAAATTTTATGATAGTTTATAAAAAATATTTGGGAAAATCATACTAAAATATAAATATAAAACATTTGCAGAAAAATTTCATATCAAAAACAAAAACTAACATTTGTTCTGATTTACAAGTTAATGCAAATAAACTCAAGTGACAGTTCATTACATGTCCACTGTAACACCGTGTTTCAAAATGCATCATAGACAGTTACAGATTATAGGCATAATACATAAATATTGTTTTAATTGTGATCATTAAATTAAAATATTATGAACATTATGCTATGAACATTTCAAAACACTTTGAAATTAAAGTGTTTTGAACATAAATTAAAAATGTTATAATTATTTTCAGAGGGAATGTTTATTAAAGGGCATTTTGCATGAAGTACATAGTATTGTCAAACATCATAGAGAGTTAAGGATTACAGTCATAATAAATATTGTTTTAATTGTGATCATCTAAAGTGTTTTGAACATCAAGAACATCTTGTATCAGTGTACATGAAATTGTCAAAGCCGATAATGTATCATATTCAGAAAATGACTGTATTATCAGGTTTTTCTGAATTATTAAATGATATTTGCAAATATAGGTAAATCTTTTACTTAAACATTGTGTTTTAATGCACCAATATATTAAAGTACTCTAACAGTAATTTAGAACTAATCTCAGTGTAACAGTACAGTCTCATAAAAATGAGTTGTAAATATAACAGGAATCTACCACAGGCCATTCAAATTGTTAAAGAAGTGAAAACCTAAACATCTCTTCTTTTCTAAATATAGGGAAAACACAATAGCTATTGAAATAGATCAACTTAAAATTATCAATGCTGCAGTACAAAGTAGATGAAACCAGCAATAGTACTGGATGTTTGTAATAATGTCTTCATCAAAGTTGTTCAAGAGCATCTGAAGTTATAGAAAGAAAAATAAATTATGAAAGAGAAAATTTTAAAAAATTAGACTAATTAGATTAGTCAAAGTCTTAAATACAAAGATGTTCACTGCAACATTATTTGTGATAACAAAAGTTAGAAGTTACTTAAATTATGAACAATAGTGCAAGCTTTTCTTTTTTCAGTATCCACTGAATCTTTTTTATTGACCAAGCATTACTTGACACTAGAAATGTAATGATGAAAAATCCAGTCAAATCCTTCTTGTGTAACTTACCTTCTTGGTAAGAGCAGAGTGAGCAGTCATTAAATAAATAAATAAATAAGTAGTCAGTGCAGTGGTGCATGCCTACTGGAGGCCTGAGGCAAAAGAATAGCAATTTCAATGCCAGGCTGGGCAATTTAGAGAGACCATTGTCTCAAAATAAAATAAAATAAAATAAAATAAAATAAATAAAATTCACAAAATAAAATAAAGTTCACAATGTAGCTTAGTGGTAAGTCAACCCTGAATTCAACGCCCAGTACCCCCCTCCAAATTATATGTTTCAGAATGAAATTTGTTCTAAAAAGAGTATAAAAATAGGTCATAATATAGAGTCATGGAATAGGGTTTGGGGAGAGTTGTGAATTTAGATTTCACAGTCTGAAAACATCTGTCAGTACAGGTGCTTTTGAATGCAGCCCTGAATAGGTGAATGAATAGCCCTGAGCACATCAGTGGGGAGCCCTTGGAGGTTAATGGAACTGCACGAATAAGGCCTGAGCAGACAAAAATATTTTTTCTTATTAGAGAATCAAGATCAAAATGAATGAAAAACTCAATGTCAAATTAGTCTGGCAAGGTAGCAATATAACAATCATGTAGGGCATTCAGGGTTACATTAACATGATTATTCTTCAACTGTACAGGTAAAGAAAGGCTGATGTAATATTTAATATAGTGACTTTTAAAACTTGCATTAGTTTAGAGGAAAGAAGATCACTTCAACAACAAAAAACAGGACCGTTACTTGTGAAAATATAATTTAAACAAAATATAATCTAAATGAATAATCAATTCAATAAATAAAACTGGCTATTATGCCATCCATTTACATATGCAAACACAACATAATGTCCTTTCTGAAATGCTGTAATGTTTTGAAAACTGGTCAGTGACATCATTGCTCTGGAAGCATTGGAGACCCTCATAGTAGGATGAGCTGGTGGGCTTCTTTAACTTCATTCTTGTTTATTCAAACATAATTGAAAAATTGCAAGCACAAGTTTAAAAATCAAAGTTTTTTGACCCTAACAAGCAGATACAACTTGGAATATATTTTCCAAGATTATAAATCTAGAATATTATGCATATTTAAATGTAAAACATTTTTATTAGATTTATTGATTTTTTTTAAAAATGATGTCTTTCAGCTGATTGGTTATACTACAGTGTAGTCTAAATCTTGAAGTATGTTTGTATTTTTATTAGATGAAGTAATTTTCATGTATATTGCTTTTGTTTTATATAATGTGGTTTTTTAATGATAATGTGTTGTCCAAAAAGGGGCACTGAAATGTTTATATATTTTGTTTTAGTTGGATCACCGTTACAATGAATTCAAACTTCATGCAATTATGTCTGAACATAAAAAAACAATTACAGCAATCTCTTGGTGTCCACATAATCCTGATCTGTTTGCAAGTGGGAGTACTGATAATTTAGTGATCATTTGGAATGTTGCAGAACAAAAAGTCATTGCCAAACTCGACAATACAAAAGGTACATTTATAAAAGATTTATTTTACTGGATAAAAAGGTTTCTATCTCAATAAGTACTATTAGTTTTTAATAATTTTTGTTTAGGCTTTAAAGTAATGTTTTAAGACTTTCTAGTAAAACCTATATAAGAAATACATTTCACATCATGATTCCTGTGTATGTGAACAAAATCAAGACACTGTCATGAAATAATTATACTCAGAACATATGATTAATTAAAAACAGTCAATAATTAATATCATAGACATTTAAATGTAATTCCACCCTTATGTGTAGACTGGTTAAAAGAGAATTTCTTACTTCCGCTGGGTGTGGTGGTCATGCCTGCAATTCCAGCACTCTGGGAGGCTAAAGCAGAAGGGTCACAGATTCAGACTTAGCCTGGAACACATAGGGTAACTTTGTCTCAGAAATTAAAAATAAAAGCTTAGAGATATAGTTCAGAGGGAGGGCCCTGGGTTCAATACCCAGTACTGGAAAAAATAGCCCTAGTTCACACAAACAGTCATTGTACATTTAAATAATATCATTATCGTCTTTCTACTTAGTATGAGAGCTTGGGAACCCTTATTTAATCTTACTCGATAATTATGTTAGAATTAAGTAATTGTTTTCTTGTGTTGAACATCACAATAATTCACTTTAATTTTGAGCACTAACTAAATCTCAGTATTGGTTATGATTTTGTAAGCTACTGCTGGATATAGTGTCCAAAGTCAGCTTATTCTCTAAAAATAATGAAAATTTTGAGATAGGAAACTGAGACATGACAATCTCACTAACTTTGTTTTGTTCAAAATTTATTTATAATACCCTCCTAAATATATATTAACAATATTGGGAATTCATATAAAATTATCTATAAATTTTTGTTCCCTGATAATGATGACTTTGCAAATTGGAGATATATTTAATTGCTTTTTCTTTGACTTTTCAAGTTTAGATAATTAAAAATGCTGAAATTATCTTGAAAATGCAAGTTTTTAAACTCAACTGTAGTCTTAAAAATTGAGCAAGTGAAGCTGTCAACTAGAAAGAAAACTGTAAAATGTTATTCCCAAGTTCGTATTCCCTGTTTTTTAATTTTCACTGGCAAATCACCAGTGTATTAGCCTGTGAGTAAGGTTTTCTCCAATCTCTGACCAAAATATTTTTGAAAAGTTAACACTATTCAGTAAGCTACCCATAATATAATTAACAGTTTTTCACATTTTTAGTACACAGTGAGAAAAGCCAACTTACTTTCAGTACCAAGATGTCTGATATAAATAGAAACAGTGATTGGTGGCTTCAGTCAAGATTTTTCATATATAATCATGTTTTCTGGTCATATCTGTTTCTCTACCAAACAGAAATCCTATAGAGTATTTCAGTATTGTTTATGTCAGTCATAAAACATCTTGGTTGATTGATTGACTGAGAAATGCCAGGTGCTGAACCCTTGGGCTTTCACTCTGATCTGCATCCCCGGCTTTAAAAAAAATTTAAAACATTTTGAGACAGTCTTGCTCAGTCACTAAATTGTGCAGACTGGGCCAAAACTTGTGATCATGATGCCTTAGTCTCCTAGGGTGCTGGAAAATTAATTTTAAATAACAAAAAATTCTCCTTAAAATTCTTTTCATATTTTATGTTAAATAAACTAAAAATGTTGCAGCATAAAACCTAAAATGAGTCTCTCACTGTATAATCTGTGTATTTTTTAAATGCAGTGGAAAAATACAGATTAGATAACATATTCTATTTTCACCTAATTTATCAATGGTTTATCATGAGACATTTATTATTACATCCATTTTTGTTAAATGACTTTTTAGTTCAGCAGCAGTGTATATACTGGTTTTCTGAATTGAATATCCATTAAGTAAGAATTTCTCATTAGCAGTCATAATAATTATAAAAATTTTGGTAAATTTTGCCCCTTTTTCATTTCTTTTAAAAACTTCATAAGGTTATTAAAAATTTTCTCACACTGTTTCCAAAATGTCTTCTTAATTTGATGATTGAAAGCATTGGTATGTTATTTGCCAAAAATTATGACTATTGGCCAGGGATTTAGCTCAGTGGCATAAGTGCCTGTTTGGCAAGCGTGAGGTCATGAGTTCAATCCTAGGTACAAAAAAAAAAAAAAAAAAAACCCGTTTTTTATTAGTACAGTGTCCTAGACTCCACATCTTTAGCATCCAAATTAAGCAAATAGAAATTTTTATTTTGTAAATTTTCTTTAATGTCCTCATTTTGTTTTTGACCTTGATCTTTCTTCTGTATTTTCCACTTCATTCTTCTGCTTTCTAGTATAAAAAAATGCATGTAAATGCATAGTTTGCCCAAATGTAAAATGTTAAAATTATCACAAACTTTAACTTTGAGTAAAAATGGACAATAATACTTCTTACCTATCTCAGAATATTATTGGTAAAATTAAATTAGTTAGTAGTTGCAGAGTTCTTAGAAGTACTTGTACATAGTAGCCACCACACAGATATTTTCTATCATTGTTTTATGACATGTTTCTGGTTGCTTCACTTCCCTAGATGTCTTCTCTAATGTACATTCAAAGAGTCATTTTCCTTTAGTTATGCTATAGTAGTTTGACGCATACAAAGTAATTTTCCTCTTACTGAAGGAACTCTTCTGTTAATGCTTCCTAAAACTACATGTGCTTTTTAAATAGTGCTTATCCATGAACTCATTCTCTCTTGCACTCAGTAAATGTTTGTGGAGTTCCCATTATGTGTCACTCCTTGAACTAGGCAATAGCCTTCCATTTTCTTCCTCTTGGAGCCCATAGACTATACAGACTGTGCTTACAATACACTGATACCTTTCAAAGCTACATCTTTATTCATGCTTTTTGTTTTCTGAAAATACTTTCCATCCATATATTTAAATTCTACCTCTCCTTCAAAGTGTAATTTAAACTCAATTTCTTTTTGACAATAATCCAGTGGTTCCCTAGCTTTGCTGCTCCAAAATTATTTGGAGAAACTTGTTAAAAATTTATTCGTGGACCTAACTTTGTGTGATCTGATATATTCAACTGAATGATTCTGATGCAGTGATTGTATTTTGTTGAGAGATTTGATAATCTCTCCCTTAAAAACTTCCCATAATATTTATTTTATATAATTTATTTGATTACAGCAATAGTGAAAACAATAATTAACTTTTGCATTTCATTATGAAATTGAAAAGATACTTTGTATACATTATTGTATTTCATTTTCAAAATGTTCATGTGAAACAGATGACCAGTGATATTTATTATTATCTCCATTTTATCAATGAGGAAATAGAGGTTTAGAGAGAGAAAGTAATTTGTTTAGTTCATCTGAGACTAAATTAGGATTTAAATCTAAACTCCTAAAAGAGATAGTATTTAAAAGTAAGTGCATTTTTATTAAATCTTTAGTTTATACACTTAGTATCTCTTACCACAATTGATATTTAAGAACTTTAAAACATTTCATCCTATATTATCTTGTTTACACAGGATATCTAGATAAGGTCTTAGTGACAAACATACAATAAATATGTGTTTTTAAAAAGATAGCCTATTAAAATGCAGAACTCTATAAGTTTCTTTGATTACACAAAGCACATGACCATATTCATAGTCCTTGAAATTAAATAAATATTTGTCTTTTTATAATGAAAGTTCTGTGCATATGCTCCACTTTTTATTTGGAATGATTATTTTATGAATTCAATTCTCAAGAAAGTATAGTGATATATTTTAAAATAATGAACATATTTTAATATTTTAGTTACAAGGCAATCACTATATAACGGTACAACCTTATGTCACAATATCTTGCCAACGTATGTATGTGTCTGATTCATTCCAGGAGCACCCGCCTTTCTTAGTTGGTGCTGGAATGTGGATGATACTGTAGCATTCGTTTCCCACCGAGGCCCACTGTTCATTTGGACCATCTCAGGGCCAGACAGTGGAGTAACTGTCCACAAAGATGCTCATAGTTTCTTGTCTGACATCTGTATGTTCAGATGGCATACCCACAAAAAGGGGAAGGTTGTGTTTGGTCACACTGATGGAAGTCTGTCAATTTTCCAGCCAGGTAAGAATTTCATTAGTCTAGTCTGTTAGATTATATCTTTCTTAGTTAGCAGGTATGCTTTTTGTTTATGTGCGTACATAAGTCTCTTTTCTGCTACCATAGCAAGTACCTGAGATAAATAAACTTTAAAAAACCCTTTATTTTGGCTTAGTTTTGGAGGTTTCAGTCTGATGGGTTTCATTGTTTTGAGCCTGTGGTGGCAGAAGGTGTCAAGGCAGGAGCACATGGCCCAGTGGGCTCCTCTGCCTCCTGGGAGTGTAAAGGAAAGCAGGGGAAGGGGCAAGAGTCCCATTGTCACTCTTGTGAGCACATCACTAATGGCTCCAGAGCACAAGGAACCACCTTTAAAGCTTTCACTATCTCCAGATAGTGCTTTGGGATGGACATCAGGCCTTTAGCACATGAGCCTTTGAAGGAAATTCCACTTACAAACTATAGGAGGACGTGGAGTCCTGAGCAACAGCATTTTAATTTTAAAATAGTAGACATGAAAATATTATTCAGTACTATGCTGATGCCAAATGTTCATTGAAAGTGAATTTTACTTATAGGTATTGTAATACATTCAACTCAGCTGTCCAAGTGTTACTTTGAATTAACCCAAATCAGTCATTTGTCCAGTATTAGTACTTTTCAAGTCAGTTCATTATTTTTACACATTCACTAAGAAAGTAACCTCAATAAACAAGGATATATAGCTGGAAGATTACTAATATAGTTCCAACTGTTTTGTTTCATTCTGATGCCACAGCTCCCTAACTAATGCTATAAACCTGGAATAAATTGGAATAGTGCCACTTTGAACCTCTACTAGTGAATTAGGTTAGCTGACTAAAAGCATCTGAGAAATTAGTTTATATTTGTTTTCATAATGTAGGCAGTAGCAAATAGCATAATTTAAAAAAATCAAGACTTACCTGAATGGCTCACCCCTCATACATAAGTATGTCAGCGTTTGGGAAATGTGTTTTTAACAACCTGGCATTTCTGTTGGTGTATAGTTGGCTGGATTGTTAGTTAAAAATGCTTTCTCTGGCTCAGGATAATTACTTTTACAAAGTATATTTCATTCAGTTTACCTGACATTAATAAAAGAAAAAGGAATTTCCATTGAACAGAATAAAGTATAAGATGTTAAACAAATCTTGCTTAAATTAAAAAGAATATTTAAAAATGTTGATCTATTGAGGACATTTTATGTTAAACATACTTTAAATAGGATCTATTACTTACCCTTAAAGAAAGATAAAATTAGATACTGTACACATATATGTCTTTATTACTTTTCTTCTCTGCTCTTTGCCCTTGTCCTCTTTTCTTTCTCAGATTTACCAATTTAACATGGAACAGTCATCTACTGTTGATTAGTATGAAAAACAATCATTCATTGCCTGTTGCTTCATTTAAATTTGTTGTCTCACACTTTTGCACCACCACTCCCTTTGTTACATTCTTTATGTCACACTGTGATTTAGAGTCATAAAAACTTATAATTAATTAAGTAATGTAGTCCCCAGGCTTTCCATATTTTGATTAGATTACTATTACTTACTTTTTTCTCCTGTGCTCTTCATTTTGGGTCTACTTTCAGGAGTTAACTGAAAATGGCTGTGTGATCTGTGGTTCATGTTACTTCTCTGCTCTCTTGGTTATTTAACCAAATATCTTTCAGGCTATTCTCCTACTTACCACAGGCTGTTCTATACCCAAAGTTTCTACAAGAATGGTCTTTTTTTTCAGGATATGTGTATGATATTTAAAATCTGAAGAGGGTTATAAGAAATGTCCTTTTAGTTTATTCTAAATAACATTCTTGATTTTTTTATTTTATGATTTGTCATTGTAGAATCTGTTTTTATTGACTAGATCTTTATTTTTTTCTTGCTTTATTATTAGACATTTTTGAAGGTATGAAGCCTTAAGACATTGAGACATTGTCTTACATAGCTAAGACACCAAACTTTGAGACATTTTTCAATTATTTTGGCAGAGAGAGAATCAGGAAGAATAAAAATGTCCTTTTGTTTTCTCTAACTTAGGTTTATATCTGGATTGAGAATTTTGAGCTATGTGACTTGTGAAGAGCCCATTATTTTCCAATAATTCAATCATCCACTTGTTAAACAAAGTAATTTGTGCACATGTCCCTGATTCATCAGTGTTGTCTTCTTGATGCACTTATGTATTAGTTTACTAAGGCTGATGTAAAAAAGTACTCACTGGATGTCTTAGAACAAACAAAAATTATTGCCTTACAGTTCTGGAGGCAACAATGATAGGTGAAATATGCCACCATGCTTTCTCCAGAGGCAATAAAGAAGGATATAGTGCTTTGTGTAGCTTCTCATAGTTTCTTGCCTACTCGCTACATGACTCCAGTGTTCATGTGTTTGCATACACATGATGATGTAATCATATTGAATTAGAACATAATCATATTGGATT
This sequence comes from Dolichotis patagonum, assembly GCA_004027295.1. Lineage (NCBI taxonomy): Eukaryota > Metazoa > Chordata > Mammalia > Rodentia > Caviidae > Dolichotis > Dolichotis patagonum. Next base: position 30,302 of record PVJX010010473.1, read on the forward strand.
AGGTCATAATCATATTAGGTTAGGGACTGCTCTAAGGACCTCACCTTAACTAGGCTATCTGCAAAGACTTCAACACCTTTTAGCGAGGGGTTACAGTGCACATCATAAAAAGCCAACACAGACTTCTTTCTTTACTTCACAGGATTTATTTAGTATTTAATATACACAAAACAGGATGAAATATATAATCTATTTTTTTGTACCAGGAATCTAATTCGATACCTTTTACTTGCCAGGCAGGCACTGTGCTGCTGAGCTATATCCCTGGCCAAAGTATACAATCTTATTAAGTATTTTCCTTTTGCTTAGACATGAGTTGATTGATCCTGACAGAAACCTTACCTCTTAATTGTGATGCTGTTCCAGACTGTGAGTTTGAAACTTTGGAACTGTTGTAATTAACATCGATGGGCTCCTCATGTTTATGAGAGGTTGTCAATATCATGTTCTTCAAAACATTTTTGTCACCAAAGGTGGCCCTACTCCTATCTTGCAGCATAGAATTTCTGTCTTCCAGGTTCTTGCAGGAAACTATGACTTCAAATTCTTCTTTGCCTAGACTTTGTCTCTCTGGGACCTAAAAATAATCCTGGGGTACTTCCCTCATGTAATTCAGTTGTCATTTTTAATGCATGATTTCTAAACTATGCTTTGCATGTTTGTTTACTTGTGTGTTGAAAGTGGAGTTTAATAGGTGAGTTATCCGAACTTTAAGTCCCCCTCCTAGTCAGCCTAAGAAACACCATGTAATTCTGAATTTCACAGAAAACTTCTCTTGAGAGGACTCCAGGGGAAAAACAAAAACAAAAACAAAAACAGAAACAAAAAATGTAGCCAGGCAGGTGGTGTATCCTATAATTCTTGCACTTGGGAGGCTAAAGCAGGAGGATCGCTGAAAGTTCAAGGCTAGCCTGAGATACGTAGTGAGTTCATGACCTGAACTACATAGCAAGATCCTGTCTCAAAAAAAGAAAAAAAAAAGAAAAGAAAAGGAAAGAAAATGGAAAATGGCTTTAACATTGAGAACTGTGTAGACTAAATTTATCATAGAACTTTCTAATTAAAATGTTCATTATAGAAATGTTGAAATTAACTTGACTTTGGTCAGTTGTTTACTATCCCACAAGCACACAGTAAGCAAATTTACATTTTTTAAATCTTACAAATGTTGTTACTGACATTATTTCTATATAGTACTTGCCTTTTAAAATCATGTAGAAGACACCAGTTTCTGACATCAATTCTAGAAAATGTTGGGATTTCTCATGAGCACAGTTTGTTTGTTTATCCTGTGGATGTTGTGAATTGTGCAATGTTTCATGATGTTTTTCCTCTTTCATTTATCTACCTAACTTCAAAATCAAATACTTAACTGCTGCATTATTATTTATTGCTCTTGCTTTTTTTTTTTTTTGGTACCGGAGATGGAACTCACAACTTCATGCTTGCCCGGCAGGCACTTATGCGGCTGAGCTAGATCCCCAGCCCTGCTCTTGCTTTTTTTCAACTTCAATGTTTCACTGATCTAGGATGTTTCTCATATAGAAGTTGTCAGTGTTATCTTCTTATTGATCTATTCATAGTACTTGCTTGTGTCTTTGACAGAATGTTTGCCTGCTTTTGTATGTATCATTAATAACATAAATAAACACATAGTAAATATAAATAAAATGTTATCATCTGCTATTCTGATAACTGGCTATACAATTTTGCAGATTCTTTTTTCTGTTATTTTCATAAAAATATCAGAGTACTAGATACTACTAAGTGAAATGGTGAATGTAGTATGTTTATGATTTTAACTATAACAGAGGATGTCAAAACAACATGAGTCAAATGTTATAGCATTATTATCGTGAGTTCTCCTTGTTTTGTGTTACTGTGGGTTTTATTTTTTATATTTTTGGAATATTTTTAGTAAATCATAAATATTAACTGGCACAAGTGAATACTTAAAATATACTTTAAAAACTAGCAAATTTTGGGTGAGTCATTTTTTAAAAGCTCTCTCAACTTTCTAGTGATTTTCTATATCTAAAGCATCTACTAAATTGCTATTTGTTATGGTACTGATACCTATAAATACAATCACTAGACCAAGTTTTCGTGATGGTTATGTGCAAAGTTTTTATAAAGTCAAGTGTAAATAAAATGTTATATTTTCTTCTGTAATTATGTACACAAGAATTCTAAAAAATGTGACTCTTTAAGATTAACATTGTACTTAAAGAATAAAATATCTTGGGAAATGTAACTGCAAACTAGAAATACCAATACCAGGCAGCTAGTTGTAAATTCTATGCATTTAATCATTGCTTATATTCTTAATTTCGAAAAGTACTTCCTTCTTCTTGTGTTGTCATAAGTCTGTGAAATTTATTATCAACAAGACCAAGTGTATTATTTATCTGCTTCTTTCTCTTTCAACTTTCCAGTTATAAACAGAAGCTAGGGATTGCAAAAGCAAAGCAATTAAATCTGATCATTAAAACAAATGAATTCCCCTGTATTCATATATATATATTCACAAACACACACACACATATATTCATATATATTCACTCAAAATATCAAATTTGTATTCTCAGTCCCTCTGAGATTGGTAGTATACAAGGAGAAAATTAATGTGATCTAAATTATCTATTTCTATGACTTGTTTGAAATATATTTATTCATATTTTACTAGGTAACAAAAATCAGAAACATGTTCTGCGACCTGAATCTCTTGAAGGAACAGATGCAGAGGACCCAGTTACAGCCCTAGAATGGGACCCACTCTCTAGTGATTATCTACTTGTGGCTAATTTACACTATGGAATTCGTCTAATAGATTCTGAGTCACTTTACTGCATAACGACATTTAATTTTCCAACTGCAGCAGCTTCTGTACAGTGCTTGGCCTGGGTTCCCAGTGCTCCTGGCATGTTTATAACAGGAGGTAAAGCACTATTCCCAGTGTTTTAAATATATGTCTACTCTTTAATAGAATTAGAGAAACTATAATAGTTTATTGGTTTTGTGCAAGACATTAATATTTCATACATGATTTATGATTTAATTTATATGATATGTCATTCACATAATTACAAATAAAAATGAAATTAAGGTCCAATGTTTCAGGTGTTTGGAAAAACATTATAATATATTGTATATGTGCACAGATGTGTGTCAGTGTTTGTGAACAAAAGCAAAGACGTGTCAGTTTACGATACGGGCAGGTGATAGTGATGATATTGACCAGAAAAGAGCTCTGTTACCTTCACTAATAAGTTTGACAACCCATGACCAGATATGCCCAGGTAGATCCAAATATTTTTGCCCTAGGCTGAAGGTGAAAGAATCTACTGCCATGGGTTTAAGGTATACTAATCATGAGAGAGGAGCAAAGGTAAGAAATAACGGAGGGTGGGAAGATGGGGGAATTTAGGAATAGTAATTAGTAATTAGGTGACTGTTTACATTTACAGTTTACTTAGGTTCAGAGAGTCCTCTGCAGAGATTGTCAGCTACTGTACAAATACTTCCTATATTTGCTTAGTGTAAAATAGTGAAAATTCTTTATCCACTCCACAGTTTCAAAGAATTTTTATTTCATTGGTACTTAATTTACACTGGGAAATAAATGGATTCTTCTTTTATATATCTTAATTGGGGACCTCTGCTTTATATGACCATAGAATTCACCATTTAGAAGGGTATAGTTCAGTGGTTTCTAGTATGTTCACTAAGTTGTGCAGCCACCACCACTATCTAATTCCGGGAATATCATGATTCCTCAACATACCATGTACCCAGCAAACTATGTTCTGTTAGACTTCTCCAGCCCCAGGCACACCCATGTTCATGCATGACTGTTAAACTATTTTCTACTTCTTATGATTTGCTTACTTTGAAAACTCATATAAATGAAAATATCCCATATGTGGCCTTTTGTGTCTTGTTTCTTTTACTTAACCTAAAATTTTCAAGGTTCATGTGTGTCATAGCATGTATAAGTATCCTATTTCTTTCTAGGACTGAGTAATATCGTACTATCAGGTTTTGCTAGTCCTTCTTTATAATTCATAAATATTTTTATTATTTCCAGTTAGTATTATGTTGTTTTCAATAACAGCATTATGAACATTTATGTATAATTTTTAAAATTTTATTTAAAGAGAAAAAAGAAAAACAGAAAAAAGGGAAGCAGCATTACAGAATTAAAAAAACACTAAGAAATCACTAGTTGATAAATTACATACTGTCATCTTATAAATAGTTGTGCAAGTTACAAAATAAAAGCATACAAAGTGGACATTGAAACAGTGAGACTGCAAACAGTTCTGCTCAATGATCCAACAAAAACTTAGTAATATGTTCATCTATACACACTTAAACATACATGTAGGTATATCTTTTAGAGCACTTTCTTTTCCTCTCTTTTTGACAATAGCAATTACACATGTTGGGATTTATTACTCCTAGAGTTCTTATTACTTTTATACTAGAGACGCAATGTGATATTTATAAATATTATTCTTATTTATTTCACTTATGAGGATAGTCTCAAGTTGCCTCCATTTCAATATGAAGGCCTCAAGATCATCCATTTTTATAGCAGAGTAATATTCTATTGTATAAAAATGTACAATTTTTTGTGTGGATACACACTTATAATTCTATTGAGTTGATACACAGGAATGGAGTTGCTGTGTCTTATGGTAATTTTATATCTGATTACTTGAAGAACCGCCAGACTATATTAAGATGGAAGTAGCTATATTAAGATGGAAATTTTGGAAAGACAAGGACTTTCTAATTGGTCCTCCATTATATTTAATAATACTTATTTGTCTGATGGTGGACAATGAAGCAGTTTACAAGAATTTCTAAAGAGGAAAGGTTATTTAATGGTGGAAGAAAATAATTTTCTTTGACTGAAAGTTTCCTAGAACAAGTGTTTGTCAATGGAGTGGTTCTGTGATAGAATTGTTATGCTGATCTTAATGGAGAGAAACTGCCATGGGAGGCAGTTTTACCATGTGAAAGTGTTTGTAAAAGAAGTAAAAATTGAATAGCATCTCAGTAGTTTCTTTGATTACATTATAATACTATGTTATTATTCAAAGTATTTCAATAATTAGTGCTAGCAAGTTGCAGTCTGTGTTATTTTTGTGTCTGCACATTTTAATTTTTTATTTATTTATTTTGGTACCGGGGATCGAACTCATGACTTTGCACTTGCCAGGCAAGCACTTATTATGCTGAGCTAAATCCCCGGCCCCATGCACCTTTTAATTTCAAAAAATATTAACATTTGATTTTTTTTGTGATCTGATTAGATTCTCAAATAGGTATTTTGCGCATTTGGAATGTTTCACGAACTACACCTATAGATAATTTTAAATTAAAGAAAATGGGATTTCATTGCTTGCATGTAATCAATTCTCCTCCTAAGAAAAAATGTAAGTAAAAATGTCAAAATGTTAGTATCCTTAGAGATCACATTTTGTGTCAGATGAAATAATGTGTGTAATAATACAAATGTATCAAACACCATGTTACCTAAATGCAGTTTTTAAAAATAACCACAACAGTGTATATAAAAGAACTATCAAAGTTAGAGTAATAATTTATATTACTAAATTAAAAATATTTGGAATCAATTTTCACTTGTAAAATACTATTAAATTAAAATTTTCAGATAATCTTAAATTATATCTGTGACGATGATGAAAGAGTATTGTTTAAAAATTAGAAATAGCAAATGTGATGAAATTAAATAAATTCATCTAAATGCATTTTAAATATATTTGATTTATAATCTGTACAATTTATAACAAAATTAAAATAACCCAAATATTAAAGTTGTAAAATCTAGAAGATATATTTTATGTTTGGATACCAGTTATCATTGCATTACTAGTTAGAATTATGGCTATTCTATGTCCTTCTTCATTTTTGTATCATTGCCATTCATTGTATTTGTAAGTAAAATAGCTAAAGTACTGATATTATAAATTTAAATATTTATATAATTTATATAATTATATAATTTATATAATTTAAATACTAAATTTAAATATTATAAATTGAAAATCTGGAACTTTGAAGGAAGTTTAAACTTGAAAATTTTAACATAGTCACTATAAATCAAATTAAATTCCTATTAGGTCTGCTATGATTGTTCTAGATGTCTGGAGTGTTCCCATTTTGTGGTTCCATAAAAAATATAGGCAAGGGAATTTAATGATTGAAGCTCCTACAGATATTGATTTCTCTTTTCTAAAGCCTGTTTATCTTTATAATATACTATACAACTAGCCATAACATTTCAAACTAATATTATCTTGGTATCTTCTTTAGTGGGAAATGACAAATAGTGTAAAATCTTTATATTTGAAATTACAGACTTTCCACAAGTTTGTTTGTTCCATCTTCTATACACCTCTTCAAAATAAAATCTAGTTTGTGCTAATATTTCCACATTTTTTGGCAATGTGGCAAAAGTGCTCCGGTAGTAGAAATTATGGTTTTATTCCAATGGAATCTATTGATATACATGTTTGCTCTTTTCCCCATTCTTTTTTTAGTTTCAGTCCAGTCGCTAACCAAAAATCATTATACATCCTCAACAAGTGAAGCAGTCCCACCCCCGAGTTTGACGTCGAATCAAGCGTTTTCTCTTCCTCCAGGCCGAGTTGTGTGCTGTTTCTTAGACGGTGGAGTGGGACTCTATGATATGGGAGCCAGGAAGTGGGACTTTCTTAGGGACTTGGTATGTCTGTGATTATTTCTTCTGTTACAACAGTTATTGTACATAAAACCATGGTGCTTATTTATACCTGTTTATTATTGTCATCAAAATTATCTTTGTAGGTAATGGTATATCAAGACTTTTTCTTAGTTGGTTTAAACATTTTTTTAGAAAATGTATAGAGTAATACAAGACTATTAAATAGTTTTAAATATTTAAAAATATACTTTAAAAATACAAATGCCTTCTTAGTTTGTGTTTTATGGGGTGGAAAAATACATAGCAGAGTCTGAGAATGTAGCTCCATGCTAAAGTTTGTGTTTAGCATGTGTGAAGCTCTTAATACAATCCCCAGAATTGCAAGGAAAAGAAAATTTACATAATAGTGTATTATCAGAGGTAAAATGAGAAACAATTTTTCAGAAGGAAGGAAAGGCAAGTCAATCTGTGTCAATTATTTTAAGTTTTATTTTCATTTCCTTTGTGAATTAAATAAGGTCTGACTAGATGGTTTCTAGGATTTATTTCTATTACTGATTTGTTATAATAATCCCATATTTCTACAAATTCTATTCCTGTGACTGTTAGGTGTTTACATAAGGTACAGTACTTTTTTTGCAGTTTCATATTTTGTCTAATTTTGTTCTGTATTGTATCTTCACTATGTCATATAGTGTCTAGCATATAGCAAGACTTGTTTTATTGAATGCATGAATACAAGTTGGGGGTTTAGCTCAGCAACACAAGCACCTACCTGGCAAGCGCAAGATTGTGAGTTTGATCCCCAGTACCAAAAACAAAAAACAAAAATAAAACTAACAGACAAAAAACAATAGACTATGGTAGATGCATGAGTAAAGTCATGCAATAATACATTTTGTATCATAATCAGTGTTTGCTAAGAGTCTTCCTCCTTTTTATAATTTGTGAAAATGTTCCTGTTTTTCCCAAAGACTAGACATTTAACAAAAGTATATGTTAATTGCTTTACTTTAATCCCACAAAGGACTCTTGACCTATAATTGACTATCATTTTTAGAGACAAGAGGGAAACAGTCCATATGACTGTATTATTCTAAGAACATTCACTTAATTTTTGTCCTAAAATTAGAAATTGTAAACACATTTCTGAAATCATGTGTAGTTTCATTATTTTAACATACAGTGGTGCCTTAGTTCACAAACTAACTTTCTTCCATGTTTCTGAGGAGATCGGCTGGGTTGTGTACATCACTGGATGTGGAGCTCACTAATGGCAGCAAAATTTTGCTGAACGCTTCTGTTTATGTATAGATTTGTTCATGAATAGAAGCATTCGTGAACTGAGGCATTGCCGAGGCATTATCTTTTTGTAGATATTTACTATAAAGTCATTTAATTTTATTTTCATTTAAACGTTTTTTTCACGTACACTCTTTCCCAATGTAGCAATCTTTTTCTGTACTTCAAATTGCCATTTACTCTCGAATATATTTGTTACAGAGAAGGGAGGAAAATACAAGAATATTTTTAAATCTGTAAGAAGTTTTATTCATACAAGAGAAATTATAGAATTTTAATTCAATAAATTTGCTATTAGTGAATAGCCCCATATTAAAATGTTTTATAGGCAGATGTTTTTGGCATAGACCTGTAATGCTGGCAGTCAGCAAATTGAATCAGGAGAATTATTGCAAATTCCAGGCCAGTCTGTGCTACAAAGTGAGTTTTAAGCCTGCCTGAACTAGACAGCAAGACCCCGTCACAAAAATCAATCAATCAATAAATATAAAATCTATGTTAAATACTAAAATATTAATTATATTACAGTGGGTTTCCTCAGTTTAAAAATGTCTGCCAGTCAAGATTTTTTCTTAAATTTTCTCTTGTCCTAATAGAGCTCTGAATTTGAAATTACTAGAGTTACTAAAAGAAACATTTTCCTCTGATCTTCTGTAGATATAGCTATAGAGTTACTACAAGAAACATTTTCCTCTGATCTTCTGTAGATATAGCTATAGAGTTACTACAAGAAACATTTTCCTCTGATCTTCTGTAGATATAGCTATATATAAGACTATAGATACAGATATAATGTCTCCAAAGATTCTAAATTAACTTCAGTAGGCAAAATCTTATTAATGTATATCTAAAAGTATTTCCATATGAATATTTGCTTGCCCAAAATTAGGAGAAAAATTATGCAAAATTTTAATCTCTGCCCTTCTCTTGGTAAGAAAAGAATATGGAAGGAAGAATATTACAGTTTGGTTCTTGCTATGTGAATTTTCAGATTTACAAAACTAAAATGAAGACAGAGCAGTGAAAAAAAACATTTGAAAGTATACATATAGACAACTACTGCCTTAAGTGTGTTCTTAATCTTGGAAATGACTACGTAGAACAGTTCTAATCTGGTGACCAACGGTTATAACATCTCCCTTTCTTCACTCTTGCTAGCCCTTAAATTTTTTTCTTTCCTCTGCCTTCACCTAATGGGAAGACTTATAACACGTTTAAATATTCCTAAGCCTTTATGATTTCTGGTGTTAATGTACAATCGTAGAGGTTAAAAGATTTTTTTCCATTATTATATTTGTAGAGTAATAGAAAGCTTCTTCTTTGTATTTTAATTCTTTCTTTAGATCCTACCGTGTTATAGTTTGTGACGCTTGGAGTAGAAGTTTCAATTTCCATTCCACATTATTTGGAAGAAGACAAAAATGTAACACTAGCTATTTAAATTGGATTTTAACAGGCATTCTTATAGGAAAGTAGTGATTAAGTGCCACTGTATAAGGTATATGTTTACATATGTCTGCATATACCACTTGACAGTCTGCTGTCACTCCGTAACAGGAACAAGTATTCCAAGATCCAGATAATATACTTGCTAGAAAAGTTTGGAATGAGGCTTATTAAAAATCAAGGCCGTACTTGTTTCTTCCTGTGTCTGTCAAAATTATGAGATATTGTTGGAGAATCATTATTCTAAAAAAAAGACTTTTTCACTTGTTAAACTGCTAATTTCAGTTTCATCTTGATCAACTATTGTACTAACATAAAAACATATAGTGACTATTAAGACTTAATTGATCTGTAAACGTCTTTGCTAACCTGTGCATTAAAATGATGAGAAGAATCTTTTGATCTGAATTGAAATTTAAAAATTTGATTCTTCCATGTCTTTGAATTTCATTGCTGATTTGAAGAACTGTAATTGAGTAAAAACCAGATCTATACAAAATATATGTTTATTCCTAATTCTAAAATCAGAATCTGAAATGTGCCAAACTCTGAAACTTTCTGAATGCTCACACAGTGCCACCTGTGAGCATTCACACCTTGTATAATTCTATGCCTGACCTCATAGTTGACTGCAGTCAAAAGGCAGACACACTAACAACAGTACTGTCGGTTACCTTTGGGCTCTGTGTATAGAATATATATGGCAAGTACATGAATTTCAGATATTGACTGGGATCCCGTCCTCAAGATTTCTTATTGTATCTGTGGAAATATTCCAAAATCTGACAAAACCTGAAATCTATACACTTCAGATTTGTCATTTTGGATAAGGGATATGCAACCTGTAGTATAACAACATAAAAAAGAACATTCAGTCATAGCACTGATTCCAATTTTATGTATTTTTCCTTGACTATATATTTTTGTATTAATATCTGGACAACATTTATATCAATATGGTTATACATTATCATTTTTTACTAATAATATAGATTTTCCTCATCATCTGTGATGTTTTTATACTATATTCCTAGGGACATGTGGAAACCATCTTTGACTGCAAATTCAAACCTGATGATCCGAATCTTTTAGCAACAGCTTCTTTTGATGGCACTATAAAAGTCTGGGATATAAACACATTAACAGCTGTGTATACTTCTCCAGGGAATGAAGGAGTAATTTATTCCCTTTCTTGGGCACCAGGTAAGAAGAAATTCATTAAAATTAGGAATGCAATTACATGACTTTCCTAAATTCTATTTTCATTTGAATTATTTACTTCCTGCAGATGTCATCTTGTTCCAAGAGGCAAATTAGTGATCATAAAGGCAAATTAGTACCAACATTTGTACTAAACAGTAGAAGAGTAGAGCACTATACCTGTTGTTAGTTGAACACTCTTTATGATGCAAAACTGTATGTCTCAAGTCTAAAACTTAAATGAAAATTGTGAATACAAAAACCATGGTTTCGAGTCTAAAGAGAAGGCTTACTCTTACAGAACATATTCTTTTACTGGACATTGATGATTTGCATTAAGAAGTAAAAATTTTGGCAATGGAAATGGTGTTTCTTGGCTACGTGATTATTGATGGGTTGTGATTTTTAGGTAAATGTGGATGAAATTTAAAATACTAATGAAAGTTTACAGGGATGGAAATACAGTAGGACATAGACAATTGCTCTATATTTTAGAATGTATACCACAGGAAAAAATTCAAATAAATTTGGAAATAATTGAAGAACCCAAAAAAGGCATCAGAACAAAAATTCTATCAATATGATAAACATTTTTTTCATGTTTATAATCATTTATCAAAAATTAATTCCTGGATATTCTTACTCCTAACTGGTAGATGACAGTGGCTGCTTTCTTCAAACGGAGGAGTCTTCTTCTTTTTATCATCTTTCAAAAACTACTGTTGTCAGTATGATACCTTTTTTTTTTTTTTGTGTACCGGGGATCAAACTCAGGACCTCGTGCCGCTGAGCTAAATCCCCAGCCCAGTATCACACTTTTTTTTATCTTAAAACTCATGAGAATTGTTTATTTCTTGACAGCTAAATTGTTGTCTCTATGTTGATTTACCTACAAAATTACTTTGCCATTCATGAGAGTATTACTAGAGTATCAAGACCATATACATATTTATTAGCATATTTATATATGCTAATAATGACAAACTATTGATAATTTTTGCAGTGGTGATTGTGATAGTTTAATTCTAATAAAAACATTCCTTTTAAATATGCTGACATATTTACTGATAAAATAGTATCATGTTACAAAATCGTCCAGCAAGTGCTAGAGATGAGATTTGTCGTATTTTGGTAACTGTTGAAGATATATAATGGAAAAAGTCATTAGTGTATTTGTGGGTTGACACCTTTTATAATTATACACTTGATAATTTATATCACAAAAACTTTTAAGAAGCCACATTGCAAATCTTGTCTCACATTTTCAAAAATTACTTTTATGGCAAATACTTAATATTTGTCTAATATATTGTTTCCTAAGGTGGTTTAAATTGTATTGCTGGGGCAACTTCCCAAAATGGAGCTTTTATTTGGGATATTCAAAAGGGCAAAATGATACAGCGATTTAATGAGGTAAGATGTGTTTACTGTTACTGAATAACATGATATACTATTCCATATTTTGTACAATTTTTTCCCTCAATTAAACAGTTAATTACTTGGTGGCACATATATTCTTTCAATTTGTAAAGGCTCTGAGTTTATATTCACATACAAAAATCTAGCTTGAGAATTGTAGTTGAATCTAAACTTCATGTACAGTTGCATGAGAAATACAAAGAATTTTAATTCGTTTTCCCCCAAAATCTAAGCAAATATTAAATGGGAAGAAGACTAAAATCAGAAGTCTGAAATATTGACCTGGTTCTGTGAGTCGTATCTGTTAACATGCAGATAATCCTTTTATTGCCCTGAACTCATTTCTTCAACTAAAATAACTAAGTTGCACTTCATAATTTCTTAGACTTCCTTTCAGTTCAGTTCCTGCAGCCCAAGTCTGTTCCTGCAACCATCTCCAGTCTTTTTTGATGTCAGGGACTGTTTTTGTGTACAATTCTTTCATGAATGGGATGGGGGTGCCAGGTGGGTGAATGGGTTCAGGAAGATCCAAAGAACACCCAGCCTAGGTGCTTAAATGCACAGTTCATTGTAGGGTTCTTCCTCTGTTAGAATCTATTCAGCGACTGATCTGACAGGACATGTAACTCCAGGAGTAGTGCAAACGACAGGGAGCAGTCGTGTGTTCACCTCCTACTTTGAGGCCGGGTTCTTCACAGGCCATGGTACAGGTTGGGGAACCCCTGTATTATTGTAGGACAAGGCCTAATACTGACCCTCTTCCTGTACAGACTGACACATTATATGTATCTTTAGGCTTAAATTACCTCATATTTTACTAACTTCCATTAACATTTGCAAAACATAGATGATCTAATTACAATGTGTTTTGTATGAATAAAGAGCAACATGAATAGGATCTAAGACTGTCATTATCTCAGAATTTTATTGTCAATAATTACTGTTGAAGCTTAATAAATACATGAGCATGACAATACAACTTTTGATCAAGATTCAAAAATTTGATCCTTATCTAACAAATCTGTTGATTTCTTCTTATGGCAGTTTTTTTTGGCATCTTGTGAGCTAAAATATCTTTTCATTTGCATTGAAGCAGTAGTTCTAACCTGATTCTAGCAACACAGTCTCTTATTATAAAGAACATTTCTTAGGTTCATTCAGATCTTTCCTAGACACATCTCCACTTAAGACCCATTTCGAACTTGCTTCTCAGTTTCAGTGAAAGAAGAATTAACAAGAGCACCTTTAACTATCCTAGGTGTGCTCATTACAAGGAAATGAAAGACAGTAGAGATGCATAAGTACACTTTTCATGGCAAAGAAAAATGAAGCTTATAGAAGATCTCTACCCTTTACACGGAATAAACATAGGGACTAGTTTTATTTTTGTATCTACTTATATAAATCTAACACCCCCTGGCAGTCAAAGAGGTAAAAATAACAAGATTACCCTAGGAAGCTGAATCTGTGTATGTATAAAGTTACCTTAAAATGCAGGACAAAAAGTCACTTTATTTTCTCCTTAACAGCAGCCACAACTTAAGTACAGTATAAATGGATGTATTTTTCACTAAAACTTAGAAATGAGTTGATTACATTTAACCATCCGTCACACAGTTGATGAGTGACACTCTCATGTATAATTTATTCTTGTGTTTAAAAACTTCTCATCAGTCAGTATAACTATATTCTTTGACTTTATTCAGTTGCTGAGTACAAAGGAATATTTAAATATATAGTGATTTATTATAGGAATAACCTTAAATCTTCTCAAATTTTTATAATAAAAATAGACCTTTGAAACTTCAAGAGGCTGTAAGTAACAACAGTTGATGTCATGTATATTGCATTATAGTTGTGATAGCCTGGAAGTGAAATCTGCTAATTAGCATCCTTTCTAGATTCCTTCAAGGAAATGGAATTAAGGGAGACTTAATTCTATGATGTTTTAAGTAGCATATTTAACTCTTGCCTTGTGTCCAACAAAAAGAAATAGGGCCACCCACTTTATATCTAAAATAATGGATTTGTTTTAAGCGTAACTACTTTACACATTCTTAAACTATATATATATATTCAGGTTCTGCTGTTGACTATAATGTCTGTTAGTATCAGATAAAATAACTTCCTAATAGAAAAGTAATACTTAGAAGTAAATAAATAAGAGAAAAAAGGGTGAATTATTTCTTATTGATAGGTATTTTGCATTTTTTGAAGCATGGAAAAAATGGAATATTCTGCATTGCCTGGAGTCATAAAGATTCCAAAAGAATAGCAACCTGCAGTGGTGATGGTTTCTGGTGAGTAGTGTGCATGATATTGTGAAATTGCCCTGTTCATACAAGGTATGTTTGATATACCAATTATGTATTGATGAGATTTTATTTGTACAGCTGTACTAACTACCATGAATATTATTTATAATCTTATGTAAACACACTCTATATATTGCTATAAAGTAATAAATACCACATTGGTGTTTTAAAAGTATAAAATTAACCAGTTATGGTCTTAAAAATGAAAACATGACATGAGTTGTAAGTAAAAATATGGATTGTCAAAGAAACTTGAAGGACTCATCATATTGGATGGAAGGCAGTATTTCAGTTTCACAGGTCATTCGAGAGGTATCAAGTGCTTTAGAAACTTGTTTGTAGCTCTGTATGTTCTGGTATTTATACGAGGATAAAATGTTTTTGCAATGAGAATATGGTAATGCAAGCGGGAATTGCCTTTGTGTAGGACCTAATTTCATTGCCTCTGTGTTGCGGAATTTTCTTAATTGTGTTAAGTCCCAGGGAAAAGAAAAGAATTGTGTTTATTTTAAAAACTTGTCTGTGACCAAAGATAGATGCTTGTAGTTGTTAAGATATGGAAGTTTGTCTTCTGTTAGATTTTGCAGTGCTTGCTTTTTTTTTTTTAAGCCATCCTCACTTTTTAATTTCAGTAGAAAAAATAGTATACATGGAAACCAAAGATGCTTTAGTAAGGAGTTTCAAAATTCCTTAAGGAAATATTTTCCTTAAGAGGTACTATTTACGTGTTAATAGACCTCAAACTACAAAAGACAGTCCTAGGAATTTTTGATGAGGTGATACATAATTGGCTTTACCATGTACTTATAGGATATTTGATAAATATACTATTCTGTGAGTAGACATTTGTAAGGCTTGGTCACCCCTCTTCTCCTGCATAAGAACCTCAAAAGTTTTGATAGGCCTAATGATGTTTAAGAGTATCTTTTTTTCAAAGACTTTTGAACTTGTAATACATTAATTTATATACAAGGTTTTCATCTTAATAGAATCAATAGTCCTTGCATTGTGGCAATAAAACAATACCAGAACTTCTTTCATGTTTGCAATTAAATTATAAAAGTTCTTTTATTTGTGATAGGAGTTGGGTGTGTTTTCTGAATTTTGAGTTACGTTACTGACAATATGCCATGAAAGTGCTATAGATTTTGTTCTTCACTTGATAACACATACAGCCAAACTTAGAAATGAATAAATATATCTTAAGCTACTTAATTTTAAGGCTGAAAAATCTAATGCATCTATTATCTGTCATTATTTTTAATATCTTTATTTTCAACTAA
Source organism: Dolichotis patagonum (assembly GCA_004027295.1). Classification (NCBI taxonomy): domain Eukaryota; kingdom Metazoa; phylum Chordata; class Mammalia; order Rodentia; family Caviidae; genus Dolichotis; species Dolichotis patagonum. The sequence goes on from PVJX010010473.1 coordinate 45,982, forward strand.
AAAGTTACATAGTAGTTTCTATATAAAATATATTACCTTTGTTACAAGTAGATCATCATAATTATTATTTAAAATTGGCAGTATTTTAAAATTTTTCTTATGATTTGCAAGCAAGGCTTCTATGCTAGAATACTTATCTTTAAAAATTATAGTTCTGATTTTTGTCCTTGAATAATGTGTTTAGTATGTTGTTTTCCTATTAATATATTATAATTAATTTCAGTATTATTCGAACAATTGATGGTAGAGTACTCCACAAATACAAACATCCAGCTGGAGTATTTGGTTGTGATTGGAGCCAAAACAACAAGTAAGTCATTTTTTCCTGAAATAAGTAATATTTTCTCTTTAGAGATTTTAAATAATCATTAAAATTTAGTGCTGTTCCCAAGGAATATGTATTATACTCACTAGTTTCTTCGGATAATGTTCCCTTTACCTACTGGGTTAAGGAGGAGCTTTGTAAGTGCTCAATTATTTGAGGTATTTTTATTCCATGAAATGCTTTGATTTGATTTGGCTTGGTTTTGTTTGGTTTTGTGATATTTGGGAATTGAACCAGGGCCTTTTTGCTGAGCTAAATCGCCAGCCGCCTCACCTTTATTATACTTTTATTTTGAGACAAAGTCTCACTAAGGTTCCAAGTTGCCCAGAATGGGTTTGAATTAGAAATTGTCCTGCATTAGCCTCTGGGAATGCTGGGGTTACAAGCAAGTGCCACCACCCCTGTCTCCATAAAGTTGTTACGGGATTTAGAAACACTGCTTTCTTGCTCTTAGAACAATTTTCTGATACTTTGGTAAAAAAGTACACTGCTAATTAGTGAGAACAGAAATAAATCCATCTCATGTATGAGTTTCTACTCATAGAAACTATAGTTTCTACTATAGAAATGTGGTCCTTCCTCTAATGTCTTTTAGGTGGAATGGTATTATTCCACCCTAGCTTTGTGTCATCCCCCACCTCAGGTTAATGCATCCGAATGGATAATTACCCAAGTTGGAGAATTTCAGTGGTTGATTGTGAACTGTCAACCTTACTGAAAAGCTGAAAAGCACTTGTGCTGTAAAAAAGAAAAAATCAGCTTAGTTTTAAGATTAGACCCAAGTGAAATCCCACTAAAACTGGACCTGTAGCTCACTGCATATCTAAGAGTTTTGTATTTCAAATTTGTGTTTTATAGATTTAAATAATATTTTAAAGTTCAAACTTTTGGTAGATACTGTCAAAAACATGAATTAAGCCTTTCTCTACTACATGTGGGAAATGTATAGGTAAATATTAGAACTTTATTATATTTGAGTTCTCAATAAAATCACATATTATATAAAATGTACTTCTTCCTATAAATAGGGAAGAATTTTTATCATTGTTAAATTATGCACAAAATGAGCTGATGGATAGCCCAAAGGCTAATAATTCCTAATGAAAACTCAGAGCCAGAATTCTTGGCCTTTTCTTTTGCAGTCTTCAAATTTCCAGTTCCATTCAGTCACCTATGTCTGCCTTATTCTCCATCTAGGTATTCTTTTTCCAAATATCCCCTTGCCACTAAATCTATGTTTGATTTTCCTCAAAAAACTTCTTAATCAATTTCTGAATTTATATTCTTTATTACTTTCTCTCTCCCCTGCTTACTTTCTCTAATTTGCAACCATTCCACTGCTAAAATCTAAGAGTTTCTCAATGTTAATAGGGTAAAATGCAGACTTTGTCAGGCCTCACAAAGATTTCCTTATGCAAGCTGATTTCTGTTTATGTTGATAATCTCATCCCAATTCTTGCTCCACTTTTTAATGGTATCCAGTCATGTTAGCTTTCAGTTTCTTGAAATAGCCCGCTGATTTTCTCCTCAAGATTTCATATGGAGCTCCCTTGTTTATCTAAAATTCTACTCTTGACCCCAAACTACATACACTATTTAGATAATTGCTACCTATCTTTCAGCTCTTAGTTCAAAACTTTTTACAAAAAAGTCTCCCTAATCTCAATATTAGGTAAAATTCTTCTATAATGTGCCTTTGGAACACTTACAGTAATAAAATTAAAATTTGAATCATATAACTGATTGCATATTAGTTGTCTCAGTGCAAGCCCCATGAGATCACTATGTTATCTATGCTTAGTGTAATATTCTTAGCAAAACACTGTTACTAAGCTTCACTGACCTTTGAACAAGATAGATAATAAGTACCTATATATATATATGTACAGATAAGTAGAATTACCTTGTACATGAGTAATAAAACAATTTTGCATTCCTTCTCTGTTTTATAGAGTTAATATGCATTTGAACAGTTGAAATACAAAATAAATTTTAATGCAATAGGTTTAGTTGGTTAAGAAAGCATTTAAAATATGCTAGTGTGACCTGACAGTTAACTATTATGCTCACTACCAAGCATACTTTATAAATTTCATTTTAGTTGTAAAAGTCTTTTTAAATGTTCAACTTGTATTGATTTTACACTTTGCATATTATTAGGTAAGTAAATACCTTAAATTTATCAAAATGTATTTGTGACATTTCTTGAGTGTATACTTTTGGAAATCTTTATATGCATTTTTTCATATTCACTGTATTTCTAATATTTTATATTTATCTGCATCTATGTATACAAAAATGTATTTATACATATGTATAAATATCTGTGTTATCTCAGTCACTTTCTCATTGCTGGAGTGAAATACCTGACACCCACAAATTAAAGAAGGAGAGGTTTATTTTGGCTCCTATTTCAGTCTCTAGTCCGCTGCTCCAAGGCAGGACAGCATGCCGAGGGTCTGGCAGAGAACTTCATGGGACCCACAAAGGGCAGAGCCAGGTAGGAAGGTTTACCCACCTAGGTCACACCCTCAGTAACTACCTCCTTCAACCAGATCACCTGCTAACAGCAGGTCAGCTGGAGTGCCCCCATAATCCAGTCACCTTCCCAAAGCCCAGACTGAGTGCATGAAGCTTTTGGAATACAGCTAGACATAAACTATATCATGTATGCCGCAAAATATATTTTCCAAAGTACAGAAACAGGCTTGTTTAGTAGTGGACTTTAGGACGGTAAAATCCAGGCACAAAGGTTTGCATATTTTTGCCTGTTGGTGTAAGTCAGTCTGAACATTGTAACACATATGACAAAACCAATAATTTGAAGATTTGGAAGAGTTTTAATTGTACTTGACTTCCGAAGTGTGTAATTTTCCCTCTTCTCTTTAAGATGAGGGAATTGTTTATCTGCTGATTAAAATGGATGAACCTCAAGTAGAAAGTGTTCTGGCAGACACAGTATTCTTACAGGTTTGCCTGACATTCCTTATTGCTTTCCTATCACTATTACAAGTGTGGCCACTAGAGTACGAATAGTTGCCTACTATACTCTCACTTGTGTGACCAAAAAGTATTAAAAAATCATATTCTATTTCTAGAAATCCTTAATTGCATCTAACAATTAGGGCATTTCAGGGAAGAGAAGGTACAAAAGAAGAATGGAAAACTGAACAGTGGTTCATTCTCTAATGAGACAACTCTGATCTGTAGAGAGCTTTTCCAGCACCCTGCGGAAGGGAGGTGGGTGAAGGGTCAACTTTGCTGTTCATACCCATGCCACAAATGTGTAAAATATATCCAGAACATACAACAATAATCTGCCTACCACCTAGTAAACAAGTCATGGCACTTATCATGTGGGACCCATCTTAAGACAAAATGGTTATAAAATACAAAGTTTGAGAAATATTCAAGAAGTTATGAGTCTGGACATGCTTAAAAAATCTTGCAGAAATACAAAGACTCTCCTAAAATGAAACAAAATATAAATTCAACTAATTTAAAAGGAAAACTGAAAAAGAACTTCTTTTCATACTGGAACAATTTCTGCAAATGTGAATTAGCACAGTTATACATATTTGTTATAAAGAGAAAGTATGAATCTTTATATTAAAAATATTACCATAAAATACGTATTGTCATCCATACCCTTAAACACTCCCTCTCACTGCAAAAACACTTATTCCATTCTTCCTGTCACTTTCTGAAGCAGTTCTGTAAGTTCTTTTTCGTGTCTTAATTTTTTTTTTATCATGGCCACCTTGATGTTCTAAAACCATTCAAAATGTCTACCTTGCACAGGCATTTTGATTTGAGGGAAGAGTCAGCGGGCACACGGTGCCACATCTGCTGAATAAGGTTAATGAAGACAGAACTCAATATTTTTGCCAACCTGTAATTCTATTGGATACAATTAGGCATCAACATTTGTCATATTTTTGTCAGAACTCATAAAGATAGGAAAGAAGACTTCTAAGACTATTTCAGAAAGTGGCAAGATAATGGGATAAGTGTGTTCAAAGTGAGGAGAAATATTTTGAAGAGGCTTAATGGTGATATGTCTTTTACTGTAATGATTTTAATGTAAAGGTTTACCATATATTTTGATCATCACATATGTAAGTTTTTAATCTAATTTTCTTAAGGAAACAAAAAATCTTATTTTTAGAAATTAGAACTGTTGTAGATTATTAGTAGTAAATAGTACTAAAATGGCCATATTTTAATTGATAATATTTCAGAGACATGATAGCCACTGGTTGTGAAGACAAAAATGTTCGTGTCTATTATGTGGCCACCAGCTCTGATCAACCATTGAAAGTATTCACTGGACACACAGCAAAAGTCTTTCACGTCAAATGGTCTCCTCTGAGGGAAGGAATTCTTTGCAGTGGTTCTGATGATGGGTGTGTATTTCTGAATTCTAATTTTCCAGTCCTTAAAATTGTAAAATTGTATTTTCCTAGAAATACACATATTGATAAGATTAAATAAGTAGCTTCAAGTAATTTCAATCTAGACTAAATTTTAAACCCTGCCATGCTTATAGTATCGTTATGTTCATGATTTTTATTTTGTTATTTTTATTATAGTGGTTGCTTATTTCTAGCTTATTAGCAAGAAAATTAGCAAAAACAAACAAACAAAAGGAATTAAAAGAATATGGGGAGAAAGGGAATCCTAAAACAAATAAATCTCTATAAGTAGAGGAAAGTGTGGTTTTCATATTTTTATAATGTTTCACCAAGAATAGAAAAAAAGCTGATCATGAATTTTGGCATGAAGAGAGAGCATTTTAGAAATTAGTTATTTAACATTATTGTTAGTTTTGAGAGTCTTTGAAATCTCATTATATTTTATATTCAAAAAATGTGTTTATGTAATATAATGTGTTTAATCACTATTTGAAGACACGGAAAATTAGATAAGAAAATCTTACTCTGTGCATTTGTAAGTTGTAGTACATAGTAACCATAGGTTTGACATATTGAATAAAATGTTTTCATTATGAAATTTTTTTGCATAACTTAAAATTTTAGAGAAAGAATTATGAGATTTGTGTAAGTTATCACTTTAAATATTTGTTCTAATTCTGATACCATGTGAAAGTGAATATGCTTTATTTATAAGATTATTATATTCTTAACATTTAAATTCTGTTCTACATGAAATATAGTATTCAATCACTGGTGAGGAATATCTTCAGAAAGATTGCAGTCATCATTTTACTGATTTGTGTAGTGAGAATTGAAAGTGTTTATTAAATTTTGCTTATTTGTTCTATTGGCAGTCACTCTTAATATAAATAAAGATCACTAATGTTATCTAGCAACTTTAAATCAAGATAAAATGTATTAAAAACCAATAATTATCAAAGTCCTCTTATTATACATCAACCTGGTAAGCCTAGGGAGTTTTTATATATAATGGTACATATAGAAAGCTTTCTCACATTTGACCAAAATCCATATATTGTGCCTCCAAAGCCTAAGTTATTATGTCATTTAAAAGGATACCGCTATTTTAGTGGGTCACACAATAATAATAAATTATTTTCATTGCAGATTCTTAAACATTATAGCAAACTGATTTACTGTAGTGATGAAACTATAAACTTGAAATGATTATTAAATAACATCCATCATCAGAATTTTAAAATTCCACAATATACAAATAACTTATATACTCCTAAATTGTTACTTTTTATATCATAATTTTCTTTGATTATATATGTTCTGGATTATTTCATTTTAAGAAAGAAATTTTTGTATGAATAAATTCTGAATCAGTATATTTACCACAAATAGCAAATGACCAGTAAAATTCAGGGGAAAAATTATTGGTGTAATATAGCTCTGGCATAGTTAAATTTCATTTCCATCTGATATAAAGAAGAAAACATTAATACATTTTGAAATATAAAATACTTTTTGAATATGCTAAACAATATAATTGTGCCTTTTAAAAATACGTTAGTAATTTGGATAAATGATATCTTGACTACATACATCAATATCTTTTCAGTTCTGTTCGAATCTGGGATTATACTCAAGATGCTTGCATAAATGTTCTCACTGGACACACTGCACCTGTGAGGGGATTAATGTGGAACACTGAGATTCCATATCTACTCATATCTGGCAGCTGGGACTATACTATAAAAGTATGGGACACTCGGGAAGGAAGTTGTTTGGATACTGTGTGCGATCATGGTGCAGATGTATATGGTAAAGTGTTTCTCATGTACTTGTTATTTTGACATGTTAATGCTGCTTTTCATTTCTGAGCGATACAGTATTTTTATTTGTGGTGCTGAGGATTGAACCCTTTACAGTCACCTACATCCCCAACCATATATGTATGTATATATTTATTTTTTGAGAGGAATCTTGCTAAATTTCCCAGGTGAGACTCAAACTTGTGATCTTCCTGCTTTGATCTCCCAAGTGTTGAGGTCATAGACATGAATAATCACACTGATGGCTATACAGTATTTTTAAAGAAATATTAAGGCATTTTATTCTAAAATATTTTTACCATTTAAAACTATACATGTTTAGGCTGGGCATGGTAGTGCACTCCTATAATCTCATCACTTGGGAGGCTGAGGCAGGATATTGCTGAGTATGAGGCCAGCCTAGGCTACAAAGTGAGGACAAGGTCAGCCTACACTACATAGCCAGACTCTGTCTCAAAAAAATAAAATAAAATAAAATAATAAAATAAAATAAAATAAAATTTATTGAAATATCAGAATATACAAAAGATTGAAGAAATCACCATAAATTATCAAAAGATGACTATCACTAGTACTACAGTGTCTTTTTCTCTCAGCAGGTGTGTACCTGTGTTTCAGTGTTTACCCCTACATGGTACATACTTACACTCATGCACAAATACACATGTGTTGGGTTTTCTCACTTTTATTACCACCAGCCCAGATATAAACTGTAGAAAAGAAATGAACAATAGAGTAATTAAACCACTCTCCATATTTGGGGGTAGTAAAGATAATGTTTTGTTTTTTAAAATAATACCAAATTTTCTAATATAATTGAGCTAGGTATGGAAAACAAGATTAATTATCTTTTGTGTATCATTTTGCCACTCATTTCCATTTGTATATGTTTTCATTCCTGAATCTTAATAGGAATGAGTGGGTGGATTAAGAATTCAAAAATGATTGCTTAGGAAAAGTAACCCAAATTTAGTTATTCAGATCCGTATGCTTTATCGCAATAGCATTTTTAACTGAGGTAACGTGGGACTGATGGTAGAATCCTTTTTTACACTCTAAATTGAAAGATTGCTCTTTCTTTGTCTTGTAACTACAACTTTCATTTTATTCTTACAATAATGCATAAATTCTGTGTATCCCATTGATGTACATGCTGCTTAATCAAATAAAATGTAATTTGAACATTTTCACTCAGGATATTTGCTTTCTAATAATTTCTCAATTTTATAGTCATATTTTCATACTGTAGTGAATAATTTGTTACATTCTTATATTATCTGCCAAGGTATTAATTAAACGCAAGTAGAAATTTGACTCTAAGAACTTTTCAGTTATCTACATCATTTCTTGAGAACATCACTTGTTCTTCTGAGGTGCACACCTAAGTAAAATCTATTTTCTAATATTTACCTTAGTTAAAATTAGGTGTTTTTCCCCACCAGGTTTAACATGCCACCCACGTCGTCCCTTCACTATGGCTTCTTGCTCCCGTGATTCTACAGTGAGACTATGGTCTTTAACACCGCTAATCACTCCTTTACAAATCAATATTCTGGCTGACAGATCTTGGGAAGAGATTATCGGGAACACTGGTATTAAACATACACATGCATTCGATTTTATTTTTAAAGAATATAAGGAATTGTTCTTCACTGAATTATATCTCTTAATCAGATTATGCTATTGAACAAGGCGCTCCCCCTCTGTTGTGTGGTAAAGCCTCAAGAGACATCAAGCAAGAAATAGACAAGCTAGCTGGTAATCCTCCAGTGAAAAAGCTGAAATGGTTTTCGGAATGCTTATCAGTAAGTTTTACAGAAACTACATGTAATATGCTCCCTTTAACCAAAACGAATTGTCACAGTTGTTGTCATGAAGTTGTCACATATTTGTATTCGCTGTCCTAAGTACCATAATCTTTACAGAAAGCAAATATAAAACAAACAAAAATTAAATATTGTGTAATTGTTATTTCAATTTTTCAATTTAGATTAAGTGTGTATTATAATATGTTTGAAAATGAAAAATTCTATGAGGACTTTTATTCATTTGGTTATTCTGTATTAACTGTTTAGCCCCCCGGTGGTAGTGACAATTTGTGGAACTTGGTCGCTGTGATAAAAGGACAAGATGATAGCTTACTTCCTCAGAACTACTGCAAAGGAATAATGCACTTGAAACATCTGATTAAATTTAGAACAGTAAGTAAATCATGCAGTATGATGTATTGAAGCAATTTTCCCCTTTTTCCTTTTAAAGTAGAAAAATTATGATAGTTAGATTTAGTTAGATTGATAGACTGAAATAAATTAACGTGGAGGTAAGTCTTCTGTAAAACTTATCTTGACAGCATGAATTATTTTAGAATAGATTAAGATACCCATAGTTTTCAGAGTTAAACTCTCATGAATTCTTTAAAGATCACTTGGAATATCTTAAAATGCTTTATCTGTACCCTTCTGCCAGATGATTATGAAATATGAACTATTCTGATTTTCATTTTAGAGAATCTAATGGCTATATGCTGAGATGTGATCTATTAGAACTCATCATAACGTAGATGTTAATGAATCTCAATACAAAAAGGGTAAACTAAATGTTACCTTGTAAAAGGGGCAATATCCATTATTGCTAATGAAATATGTTCTGGTACCAGGAAGAAATGGTTGACTGTTGGAGCATGGAGGGAATTGTGTCAAGAATGCAATTTGATGATCATGAGAAACAATTATTTTTAAAATGATGAAGTGCTTTCCTAAATCACAAGCTGAATATCTAATGACTATATCTGAAAAATCTATTGACAGTGAAGGAGCCAAAATGAGCCACAAATTTTTAAATTTTCATTGAAGACTCATGTATTTATTCATTTTTTAAAATCTATCTTATTTGGTGTGTGCCACTTTTTCACTGCCTTTTGGCCTCTGGGTATATATATATAACCACACCTCTGAAGAGAGTTAAGGACACTAGGCTGCAACTTCTTCTCTCCTAGTCTCCCCATGTGCACCCCAAAATGTTATATTTAAAAATGTGTCTGTTGTATTTTACAAACAGTAAGTACTGATTTTAATATGGAATTCTCAGTGCTATATGCTTTTACAATGTCCAGCTCTTAGTAACAAACTTTTTAAAATTGTGCTTTCTTTTTACCTAGTCTGAAGCCCAAGAACTAACAACAGTGAAGATGTCTAAATTTGGTGGTGGAATTGGTGCACCTACAAAAGAAGAAAGACTGAAAGAAGCTGCCGAAATACACTTGAGATTAGGACACATTCAGAGATATTGTGAACTAATGGTTGAACTTGGAGAGGTAATGTGCTAGTGAAATAAAGTTAAGGAGCCTATCTAGTATTCTAGGTATTTGAGAATATATTTAATTATATGTATTAAAACACAAAGCTTACTTTTTTTCTCCTCCAGTTGATTCCTTGCTGACCTAGGTGTGTACCCTAGGATAGTAATCAACCATGCCAGTTGTCTAAGCTAACAGCATCACGTTGAACATGCACGTCCCATTCTGTACCTACAGAATTATAAACTGGAAATGAAGCCTAACGCTTTATGTTTTTATAAGTCCTTATAATCATTCTCATGCAGGATTAATTTTAAGAAGCACTTCCAGGGCTGAGGGTTTAGCTCAGTGGCATAAGTGCCTGCCTGGCAAGCATGAGGTCATGAGTTCAATCCCCAGTACCAAAAAAAAAAAAAAAAGAAGCAGCACTGCCTTAGTGGCTAATTTGCATGTACTTGAACCCCCACTCCGCACTGACCTAAAGAGGAATTTTCACTGACAAAGGGCATCCATAAGCTGCATCTTGGTTTTTATAGAGGATCAACAAAATAGAGTCTTCACAAAAAGATTAGGATGAATCTGTTCTATTAAAATTCAGGAGAGTGGCTTCTTTGGTAGGGGGACAGTAGCTAGAATGGAACACAGAGAAGGAAGGACTTCTGTTTTTTGATCCTAGATGCTAATTCCATGCATATATACTGGTTCTGAAAATTGATAAGGCTTTTTACCTTTCTGCATACATAGTTTAGCTCAACAAAAATTCTCCACCTACCAAAACAAAGGACAAAATGACATGGGTATATTTATTTACAAGTTGATTATTTCTTAAATGTCTAGGTTAATTAATTTTGTTATTATAAAACATGATATTAAGAATAATTGTAAATAATATAAAGTAAAACTAAGCAATAGTTACATTAAAATATATCAAAACTAAATATAATTTATTTTCCCATATACTGAAATAATAGTTACTGCTTGACCTGAAATAT